>VDFB02368882.1:63399-115216 GCA_007258455.2 Sequoia sempervirens | reverse complement strand
AAAAAACCTATTACTGCCTATTTTTGACTCTTTCTTTTAACATGTGAATGAAGAACCATATTGAAACCACCAGTCCTCTTCTTCTTCTTCTTCTTGCTTTGAACCTTATACCACACCTCCTCTTGATCATATGTCCAAGTTGGCTCACCCAAATCCTCATTTGGTGCGCTACTCCCCTCAAAAAAAGTCATGCGAACCCCTTTCAACCGACCATCACAATCACCATTTGGGCCACTACCCTGCACCACCCCAAAAGAAATTTCTACTACAAGCCCTAGTTCCTTTTGTAGGGGTTCGATAGGAGTTGTGCAATCAATTTTCTTATCCAGATCATTCCTAGCCAAGTCCTCATTTTCCACCGAATAGTGGTAGGGAGAAGCCTCTTTCCACCATGAAGCCTGGTTATCCCTCTTGCATTTGGAACAATGCTTAGCAGTATGAACGGTGTTAAAGCAACTCCAAAATCTAAATGGAAAACCTTCATAATCTAGTTGTTCCCAAAAACCCCCCGAGTACTTCAAAGAAACAACCGCAGGCAAAGATTTTGTGATATCCATTTCAATCAAAATACAAATATATGTAGTGTGCAAAAAAATTAGTGAATCCTCATCAACATCCAAAAATTTCCCCAGCATGTTGCCTAAAGCCTCAAAACAAGACTCAAACCAAAAGTGGAGAGGGAGATTTGGAAGTCTTACCCAAAAAGGAACCATCCCAAGGATTTAGTGTTTGGGTTGAAGGTTGGGTGCCATGGTTTCAACATTAATAGATGTTTGTTCTCCCAGCTCCATTGATTATGACAGAGCACAATTTTCCTATCCTTTTCATTGTCAAACACAACCACAAAGAAACCCTTCGCATTGGGATAAATCTGTACATCTCCATCCAATATTGGGCTCCAATGTTTTGAGATCCAACAGTGCAGGGCTGCAAGTCTCGACCAAAAACCTCTAAACCTACCTATTAGCCCTAACTTTGCAAAATATTTTTCATTCTCCACAACTTCTTTCCCTAAATCCCCATCCAAGGAAACATAGGGGTTTTCATTTGCACAATGCAGGGGAAAAACCTCTGTTTCTAGACACAAAGCCTTTGGGGTTTCTCCCAGACCCCGATGTTTCTCTCCAAATGCCTTCCTATGCCCATCCTGCCATGACTCTTCTTCTCATCTATCGGCTTGCAGGCCTGACCACTATGAGTCCCAATGGAGTAAATCTGATCCATGCACTAGCAACCAAAACGAGCCAAAACTGCATCTTCACCACCCCACTTTGTGAGCGGCCTCCCATGTTGCACCACTTTCGTAAAAGGCCATATCCAAACCCCATCAAAACCTATAATTTTAAAAAATTTCCTTCCTGCTCCTCCGTAGGGAGCCCTAGCCACAACCATTTCTTCATAAATTAAAGTCGAATAATTTTTTATGTTATTATTTTGAGAGGTGCTTAAATATTATTATTTATTTTACTTATAAAAACATCAAAATTTTAAAATATATATTAATCTCTATAAATAAAACTTGTAAATACATATAATATTTACTTATTTTTTAAAATAAAAAGAAAACAAGCCAATAGTGGCATAGTATGATGGTTAAGTTATTGAGGTGTTCTTCTTACCATCAAGGTTCAAACCCCATTGGGGTGCTATTGTTGAATGCTTAAATTGGGGATGAGATCCACAAACACCTCATCGGTTCATAGCTCTAGGTCAAAAGCATTTACCTTAAAAAAATGAAAATAAATTAATCTTTGAAATAACAAATAGTTTTATTTTTATTTTTATGAATAAGTGTTTGATTTATCATTTATAAAAAATAATATTACACATATTAACAAAAAAAAGAAGGGTGCATATAAAATCACACCCCTAGAGTCCAAATTGGGCCAATGCTTAGATAATAAAACATATAAAAATAAGCCACTAGGCAGAAACAACAATAGTAGAGGGGGAGAAGGTAGGTCTTGACCCCCCAATTTACCCCATACATCAATGGGGTTCAGGGTATCAATGAGAGGATCTCAACCCTCGTCATCTTTATCTTCTTCTTTATTGGCACAGGCTAGTGAGATTGCAAGAGCCAGTTGAGAAAACTTGTTGGAATCAAACTAGTAAGAAGCTCCACCACTAGGCCATCTAGAGGTTCTCCCTATGGGTGGTGGAGAGACAAAACATCAATGAGAAGACTACCACCATCCCTGTTGTCCATGATCCCTTCTATCAATTGATAGAGAAACCCAAGAGTGAGTAGCTCAGTTACCACAAGTAAAAATATTCCATCCCTATCAATGCCCACAAAGAGGCAAACAACCCTAGGAGGAGGAGGGAGATAGGGGAAATTTCCTAAAAAAACCCAAAAATAAAACCATTATCAACATCTAACCAACCAAAATGTAAACCTCTCAAACCAAAGAAAGATCAAACCAAATAATTGATTTGAAAAGCCAAGGGAATAAGCCTAAAACCATCATATACACTCCTAAAATAAGCCCTCAAGAACTAACATCCATAGATAAAAAAAACCATTCCCATGAGAAGACAAAGGACAAAATATATGCTAAGAAATCCTCAATTAGTATTTCCAAAACTAACATCCATAGCTCAAGACTCATTGTCATGAGAAAATAAAGCATGAAATAAAATATAGCTTGAAACAAGGTACAAAATACTTATTATAAATTTTACCATTGAGAAGACCAAGAGTGGGGAATGAGAATGCTCTTCTTAGATACACAAGCCACCATGATTCACTCTAATAAAAATCTCCTCAATAGGTCCATGTTGAATTCCTTTCCAATTTAGGTGTAGGCTCATTGGTTTTCTTACTAAAACCTCATCAAAGAATAACTTTCTCAACAAATAGTCTCCAATAACAAGAGATCTCCTAACCTCACCCAAATTCAAAATAGGTGTATAATTGATCATCTCATGTGAATTGAACTCCAATACAACACTACAATAAATAAAAGATCACGATAAAAAATGTTCACAACACTCATCAATTAGATTATCTCAAATTATTTTTGAAGGTCCAACTCTAGAATCATGAACTCTTCATGATGTCATGATCTACATATCCTTAAAATTAAATCATATGTGTCAAATAAACATATTTTCTCCTAAGAGCACCTATATTATGCCAACACTCTAATATGCAATCAAGAGTGTACCATGACACAATAACATCCATCCTATAACAAATAATCATCTATTAAACTAACAAATCATAACTAGTACCTCAACCAATTGATGACTGTAAGAGTACTCCATGATCCCAAGATGTCAACATATATAAATCACATGAAGATATCCATATCCTATCAATATAAATCAAGATGCTAATAAACTCTCACTACATATAAAAAAATGATCCAAGAGCTCCTTCATGAAACTGACAATTACTATGGAAGATTATCCACCATGAAATGATGAATCTACATCATTGCCAATACTCCCACTAAATTGTAATACTGAGCTACATATGAGATCATGATAGTCATATCCTAAATTATGATCATCCATGGCCCCAACACAATAGAAAACTCAACATAAAAAGATCATAAAGGGTCAAGTAAAGTCATTATCTCTAAACCAAGAAGATATAACACTACCAAAATATCACTATCAAATTCTTCTATTAAACTATGTAAGAAAGCTACCATGACATCATGATAACTATCTCCTTAATTAATATCATCCATGGCCCTAACCAATCAAATAACTCAATTGCAACACCGAGATATCACAAAGGGAAAAGTAAAATCATGATTTTCAAACTAAGAAGATACACCACCTATAATTAGGAATCAATTCAACACTACCAACAATGCATCTACATAAACAACCATGTCATTTCAAAGTCCCTAAGGGTACAAAAAACCTCCATAACACCATGATCACCACCAAATGTACATACATTAAACTCCCACCAAGTCTCACATGACTACACCGTATCAGGTAACACCATATATTTGTATCATAATGAAAACCAAATCAATGAAACAAGTGACCAAACTAGGCCAACAAATAGAATCTACATCTACACTGAAATATCTATGGGTATATATGGCCCACGTCTAAGTTATATATGCAACATATAAGTATAAACAACTTACAATATTGTACAACTCATGGATCTTACAATGTAGCATACAAATTCAACAATACATTGGTAACCATGTCAAACAAGGATAATAATAGATAAACATATAAGTTTTATATGACTTAAACACAAAATCTCTACTAGATTCAATTTTCCACAAACTTACAAATTACTATAGTCAAAGGAGCTAATAAATATATTAAATAGAAATGTAAGTGAAAAATAATATAAAAACATCTCCAAACTTGATCCATTGCATAGTGATTAGAAAGAGTTTTCCATCGACTATAAGAAGTCAAACATTGAACACCATATGCATAAGATATGACCTCTTGATGTAAGGAAAGAAAAAAATATATTCCAACTTGCATTTTTGTTAAAAGATATAAAATATATAAAAACCAATGATACTATAGCATAGTGCTCAAAAAAGAGGTTTTTATCAAGTAGAAGAATTTTAAAATTTGATTCCTAGGGTAAAAGTTATGGCCTCTAGAATAAAACATCCCATTTATGGCATTCAAGTTGAGCATAGGTGACAGGTTGGTGGTTGGTGAGCAATAAGCTAGTACTCTGCCAATTGAAACCTAATGGTGGTGGCATACTAGTGCCAAATATGGATGGCACCACTTGTAACTAGTGGTGCTACCATAGCCACCATAGACTGGCCATGACTGAGGGTTGCCCTACCATATGACTAAGTGTTAGGCCTAGGTAGCTAGTCTACCATAAGATTGTAGGTCGGTCCCTTGACTTGAACATTCCCACTTCTAACATCAATGTACATTAGTGCAATAATAATTTCTACAAATCAATTTTTTTAATAGGATTTTTATTATAAATATTTTTTTCTCTAATAGCTGACCTAAATATTTTTCCAACCTCTATGACAAACCCATGGTTTCCGCATACAATATGGCCATACAAAATATATGACTATATGGATCTACATATGGATTTTATAATTTTGTTGACCCCCAAATTTATCCATGGCCCTAAAAATGGATAATTTGTTTTCACAAAAATATATCATGCCATATATAAAAATATAGCTTTTTATGCCTTCTAGAATCACTATCAATGTTTACTTTTATCTATGTGGTCTCCAACACAATATCACCCCCAAAAGCCTCACAAAAAGAGTTCAAATAGTAAACCATATTTCTAGATATCTATCAAACCCCAAATCTACAACAACCCAAGTCTACAAGCATAGTTGGAACCTTGAAAATACCTTCATTCTTGTGCTGCAAAAAATTGGATTCAACTATGAATAAAAATTAACCTTTCCAAGGGTTAGAAATACTAGCAATATCTACTCCCACAACCTAACAACTAGGTTCTTATACTAGTTGAAAGGATTTTTTTAGCCATATAGGAATATTTCTACATAACCCCAAGAGAGAAAATTATGCAAACAAGCATTCATAATCCACAATGAAAAAGAATGGAAAAAAATACAATCAAGATGACATAATATATACCCTTGGAAAAACCTCATGAGAGAAAAACCTAGCCTCCAAAATAATCCACACTCAATATGTTATTTCAATTCAAATATATTTACAAGCATATTTTAATATTTGTTCATGAAATAATAGATTGAGTATGGGTTCTTTTGGAGGCTTGGTTTTTCCACAATGAGGTTTTTCCTAGGGTACATCTTATCTCATATTTATGGTATGTTTGTCTAGTGTATCCTATTACCAATTCTCTCACGCCAAATGTCTATACATATCTTCTTTGAAAGAACATTACTTCTCCTAATTATAGTATTGTCTAAAATCTAGAGGAAAAATTTAGAAAGGTAAAATCATCCTAACATCATTGCATAATGATGTTTCATCACTACTAATTAATTAAATAATTTATTAATTAGTCTAGTCCAATGCCAAATCTAATTAAATAATATTATTATTTAGTTACCTCAATTAACACCTCACGTCTAATTAAACATTATTATTATTTAATTACTTCAATTTCCTTGTCACATGGATAATTAAATTAAATTATATTTTATTATTTAATTTACCTATATTCTCTCCACCATTTCTAGGAATAAATGACCATCTAATTCCCTTTCCCTCCCATTTTTGGTTACAATAAATTACTATTTTAGTAAATATAATCTTTAGCCAATCATTTTAAACAAATTGAATATGAAACCTCCATTTTATCCTTGATCTTATGAAAGTGTTTTTATTTAATCTCTATAATTGATCTTTAAGAAAAATCCTTACCATCCATCCTTCCCATGAAATATCTATAATTTGGTACATTATCCTATGCAAAAAGAAATTAATTATCTTTGATTATAGTATTATGTGGGAAAAGGAGATCTAGGATAAATATCCTAACCTAAATCAATCTTCCCACTTTAAATATTAGGGACACAAAATCAACCAAGAGATGTTGTTTGGTTGTTGTACTCAAGGGAGAACCAAATAAGTTGGTTAGGGTTTTGGTCCCTTTTTGTTTGTTTGTGTGTAATGATTGATAAGAAGATGAAAAAAACTAGGCGGATTGTGATAAAATTGACTATCATAAACAAAGAGTAGATCTAGGCAAGAGATACAAATAAGAACTTGGTGCCAGAATCTAGAGCAAAACAAGAAGGATGTCATTGTGGGGCATCCATGTCAAGAAAGGTTAGGAATTAGAGTTTTATATCATGTACGAATTGAGCATTGTCTAAAGACCTATGATTGTGAAAATCAAGATATGAAGTGTGATTGTGTTTAGATAATCAACATGCCCTAATTTTTCAACAATGAGCCTATAAAGACATGAATTAGGGTTTATAAGCCTTCAAAAAAGTTTAGATGCTAAATCTAATTCAACCTGTAAACTTACAAAATAGACAAAGGAAAAAGGGTCGTGTCGTATAGGGGCTTGCCTTGGTCAAACCTCGTGTTGGTGTTCCCACCTCCATAATGGCAATGATGATGAATGATAAAGAGTGCATGCTCTTGGGGGAGAAGAAGTAAAGAAATAAAGATAATAATGATGAAAACAAAATGATATCTTACCACTCAGATTTGAAACCCTTGTTGGACTGATGCATCTATGTCAATCTCACATAAGGAGGAAGAAGAGGTCTCTTTACTATCTTGCAAGTGTTAGCACCTATAATAATGACAGTAAATAAGAAATATCATACAATACTTGAACATGAATTTGTTAATTTAGATTACATACTCATAATTGACTTGAATTATATATTTGATCTTCTTCTTGTCTTACTTCTAATTTTGTATTAATTATCTTAATTTTCTTGGTGTTGGATTCCTTAGATTAGATATGAAGGAGGGAAGAAGTTTTATATATAGGAATTCACACATATCGAATTAACCATTTAGAGAGACCGACAAACATATTTGAATTCTAAATCATATTGAGGCTGAATTTAAAATTTCAAAATTTGGGCACAAATAGCCTAGACATTAGTGTGGGGTGCTAGGGTCTAGGCATAATTTGTTGTAAGAAGGCCCAATAAATAAGGATTTAATTAAGTTTTCCAAAAATATGGTAAAATGGGTACATCACAAGAATAATTAAGCACATGTGCCAAAGTGGGTGTCAAAACCTAGTGTGAAATTAAGAGCAAAAATAATTTACAACACTACATTTAGCCCATAATTTAGTGAGGGTATATACATATGTCCATACCAATGGTAAATTGCGAAGAAGTAAAAGTCCTTTTATCAAAACAATGGAAAGGTAGGATGCCACTAAACTGAGAGATGTGATAGCCCCCATACAAGGTATGATAAAATAATAATCTAAACATATGCAAAGCATACACAACAAACAAAAAACATACAAGGTATGACATCACAGACTAGCAAGATCTACAAATTCTTACTAGGATCCATACTAAAGACGACATTCATAAGTCACGGGCTAGAAAAATCTATTGTTTGCTAGGTGGCTCATGAATAAGTGAAAGCATCATAGGATAGTAAAATCTATTGTTTACTAGGTGAGTTTCACAATTAGCAAATGAAAAGAACACATGCTAGTAAAGTTCATTATTTCATAGGTGAGTTTCATGTCAATGATATTGAAAATCACGGGCCAAGATGAGTGTGTTGTTTGTTGGGTAACTCTAATAAAGTACTACAAAGATGATCAAAAGATGTTGTAATAGCACAACCAACTCTGTGGTGTGTGAACAAAGTGAAGCACATTGTGGAACATATTCCCCCAACTTATTAAAGTAATTGCTAATGCCAACCAAGAGCAATTTCATTTAAGGTAGGAAAAGTGATAATTGTAAAATAGGCACAAGAGATTTGGAGAAGTTACATGCCAAGTGATATATATTTTCAAAAGCTACATCGTGACGAAGGGTTGACCCCTAGGACAAACAAGTCATAACAATGCAACATATAACAATCAATATACATATAATGACACATAAGGGATCCAAATATTTGGGGTTAGTATGAAAATAAGATAAATAATGCATATAAAAATGATAATCTTGAATAGACATCACTCCCCAAAAATAGTCAAATTTTAAAATTTTGCATAAAATCATTTTATTGACTACCTCCTAGTTAAAAATTCCCTAATACCTCAAATACTAAGTCTCTTGTCATTTGAGAGGAAAACCATCCATTGTCTCCGCCAAAATCTTAGGGGGCAATTATCCAATTCACCAAAAATTAAAAAAAAAAATCAATTATATTTCAAATTTTATAAAGGTTGATGCAAATCCATTTTATAAGGGTAGTCTTGATGATATTACACCAAATATGACCAATTTTTAGATCAACCCACCTCCCAGTTTGTAAGATATTAAAACTTTAATATTTCACTAGTTAAATAATGAAAACATGAAAACAATTAAATTGAAAGTTTTGTTTGATTAAAAGGGAATTTTGATTTATGGTTTTAGTCACAATGCTATTATTAACAATGTGACAATATAATGGTACTTGTGAATGAGAAATACATCTGTTTGCAGTGAAAACTAAATTAAATACTGAATCTTCTCATAGTCACACAATCTCGATGGTAAATCGGAAATGCAATAAATTCATTGGTTGTCATGATTGGTCCTTCACCTGCCATTGAAAGAAAAATGCAAGTATAATCATGTTTGAGCAAAGAGCTATGAAAGTGGGGAATATGATGAAACTTTAAAAAGAGTTTGATTGTAGAAACCTTTGTAGAAGGTTAGATGTGCATGTTGAGAAAATTAACTACCGGTCTTTGCACACTAGTTGACAATCTTCTATCAAACATCGAAATAAAAGAAAAATAAACATATCGTTTTTCTCTTCTTAGTTTACTTGGTGGTGAATTTGTCATGGCGGTGAATTTTTTCACTGTGAATTGCTCATGGTGAATTTTCCGTTGATGAATTGCTGGCAGTGAATTTTCCAAGAACTGTTATATAACTACCTGAAGCATGAACTGAATGCAAAATTGCAAGATATACCATGAACTTTTTGACAGAATACTCTATGAGGAGTCATCTCATGGACTACAATAATTGTAGGACAAATACCTTTGCGGATACCAATACATGAAATCAATTTTTTAACAATTGACAAGCCAAAGTTGCTCGGTCAACTATTTTATTTTCTTGGAGACATTGGTTTGAATATCTGTGAAGCTCATGTATTCTACACAAATGGGCATACAACAAATTCACTGCCAGCAATTCACCAACGGAAAGTTCACCGCCAACAATTCATCGTGGGAAAATTCACCGCCATGACAATTCACTGCACAAAAAAATAATTGCATGAATTTTTGGCGGTTAATTTTCCATGGTGGTGAATTGTTGGTAACGAAAAATTTTCCCGTGGTTAATTGTTGACGGTGAATTTTCCATCGATAAATTACTGGTGGTGAATTTTCCTAGAGTCCCACAAATGATAGGTACTCTATGCATGTATTTGTGGTTGAATGGTTGGATGTCAAAGGATCAGTGAAAGAGATCAAGAAAGAGATCAAGTTGTTGAATTCATGCAATGCTTTGGTAAAGACATAAGTAGTCTGTATAAAGAATTGGAGGATGATGTTGCCAATACAGAGAAGGATTCATGGTCAAGGATTTATCCATCATCAACTCCAACTGAAAGGTTGTTGTCAAGTGGCAGCACACCATTTGATGACTGTGAAGTTGATAGAAGATTATTAAATATGGAAAGAAAAGTGGCATCTGGCTCATGTGGGGATTTGTACCATGGGATGTATCTTGGTCAGGATATTGCAATTAAAGTCCTTAAGCCAAAATGTCTAAATGAAGCTCTAGAGCAAGAATGTATTCAAGAAATCACGATCTTACAGAATGTTGTTTGATTCATTTGGTCTTGTACAAAACCACCTCATATATGTATAATTACATAATATATGTCTGGAGGGAGTCTCTATGCAAGAGGGTACCTTGTAGTTGTCGACAATGATAAAATATGCAATTGATACATCCAAAGGAAATGAAAACAAGATCCTTCAGAGGGATCTAAAAGTGACAAATCTACAAATGGATAGAAACTATGTTATTAAAGTTGCAGATTTTGGAGTCGTCCATTTCCTGACTCAATAATGGAACATTGATTGATTAGAAGACATGTTACATCATAAAGAACAAGGCAACTAAAAGATACTTGATGATGCTCAATATGCACTAAATTCCATTGGTGTCGAGACATGAAATTGTGGGAATTGTTAAAGAAATTGATTCTAATGCGTTTCACTTTAAACTCAGTGATCACATAGGAGTAGGCACATATGTCAATGCTTGCTATTAATATGAATATTGTAATGAGGAAATGGAGATAATTGTGTGAAGGGAAGTATTCTCACCTTTAAGGTTGTTCATGTAGATGGCATAATAATTAAAGGAGGATATTTTCAAGATAATAAAAAATATAGAATTAACAATGAGTGCAATTACAGTCTATTGAAGATCAAAACATATTTGAAGAGGGCCTTTTGTTTTGACATTGCGGATATGGAATTAAGATGCAAATTTCTATCCTTGTGAGTTGGCCACTTCAACAAAAGGCCTCCTAACATGTGAATTTTAATGGACTATATTGCTTAGAGTCAAATTGCATTCTAGAATATATTTTCAAATTTATGCACAAGTTTTCACTCGAAAGTGATTCCCTTGAACATGATAAAATTTCAAAGGAAAGGAAAAGTTTAGACAATGGCCAGTGCAATGGATGTTTTTCAGAAAGTATCAAAGATGAAGCAAACGAAGATGGAAAAATACCTCATTGATACCAACAACTCAGTCTCTCTTGCAAAAGTTCTAAGTTTATATTCCTTTTTGGAAAAGTGGCTAAGGTCACTTATTGTAGCTAAAGGTTAGAAATTGAACCTTATTTCTAGGAAAGTGATAAAAATCCTAACTGGATAAGGTTATTATTTTTAAAACCATTGTATTTCAAGATGGTAGTTATTGAGTAAATTTACAAGGTGGTTACCCTTAAAATCATATAAATGCAAGGCTATTGGTATTGTAAGGGATAATTTTTCTAGAGGGGGAAACCTTGGAAAAAAAATTAAAAAGACTTTTTGATGACTCTTGTGTTTACACTTTGTATAGAAAGGGTTTCTGAGATTGTATAATTTCATAAATATAATAAAGAGTGAATTTAGTTCATATGTTCTAAATATTTCTATAAGGTTTGAGACCCCAAACAATCTCACGAAAAGAAATAGAAACTCAAAATCTCATAAACATGGAATTTAAATGTAACAACTTCATTAGATAAATAAATGTCATAACACATCCTCATATGTGTAGTGCATAATCCAGGTAAAAGCACATGATATATGATATACAAAATTGTAACTCTTATGCCATGAAGTCAACTAATTATACAATGTGGAAGTACAAGTACAAATAATGATATAAAAATGATGTGAGAACATAAACAATATAGTCTTTGACTGCCATTGACCTTCAGTCATCCACAAGTCATGAGACGAGAACATGGCTCAAGCGCTTTTTTGCCCAACCACGAAGCTTACACTTCCCTAGAATTCTTCCTACTCGAAGAATACCCGAACTTGCATGAAGTACCTAGCAACCTGGAAACAATAAGCAGGAGGGAATCCCAATGCAACCTAATATATCTACATGTATTTCTATCATGAAGATGCAATGCCCTACTATTAGGATATGGCAGAGAAGCACATAAATCATTTTTTTAGGTAACATTCATCTATTTCAATGAATACATGGCTTTGGCCAAAGCACTAGAATAAACTAGAAGATCCTGAAAAGAGTATCGAATTTCTCTGTTGGTCTATATTCAGCACCCTATCCCAGAGGGTAAACCCAATTCATACATAGAATAACAAACATATCCAAAGATCATAAAAATAAATAAATAAATAAATCATCTTTTTCCTTTCACACAAATGATTATATGAACATCTTTTATTATTTCATCTTTTCATGCATTAATGGCAGTAAAATATATAATTGACATGCAACTAGTTATAAACATGCAAATGTGATCTTTAGTGATATTTCTCAACTTTATGCAATAATTAAAGTACATGCATAAGGCATGATGTCAATCAGAGATAAAAGCAATTGAAAGTTTATTCAATCAATACATTGTACAAAGAAATCCAACAGTACAAAAGAATTGAAAGTCATTGCAAATCTTGTAAGGAAGCTAAGGTAGATGAACAACTTCCTACACTAATCTTGATAGGGGAATAATGCAAAACTTTATAGATCTTTTCAAGAATTACAAAAACTTAAATAGAAATAAACATAAATATCATGCATACCATAACACAATGATTTACGTGGGGAAAATCCTTTCAAGAGAAAAACTCCACAATCACAAAGCCACCCAATATATTATTCAAAAATCACAAAGATTACAATATACTTGTAGAGAAAGCTTCTCATTGGAGTATCACCAACTAGAGATCTAGAGACAACATGACCACTATCAGACTCTCATAATACATCACAATACACAGTCATAATACAACACCCTCATGAAATAAAGTTACCTTCTGGGGCAAGAAAAGTGAACAAAAAATCTACCATCAAATCTAAGACCTAATGATGAATGGTCCAAATTTACAATATATCATTTATTTAATGTATGTTGGCAGTTTAATAGTTTTTGTTAACACACAATTTACTCTACCTAATGCTCCTATTACACTTGTCGTTGTAACTAGTATAAATATCTTAAATACATCCTGTCAAAAATAAACCTTATATAGTTGCAAGGTTGAGAAACATTTTCCCAACAAATCTCCCACTTGTCAAACACCTTGTAAGAGAAATGGAAGGAAGTATAAACATCGTCTCTCAATTGATAGGGGTCGAAAGGGCCATAGTATTTGAACACTATCTAAACTTCTCTGTGCTCACAAGCTTAGTTAATGAATTAGCAACATTTATCAAACTCTCTACCTTAACTAGCTTCAACCACCATCTTCGACCATATTTCTAAAAATATGATATTGTACATCAATGTGCTTGGTCCTAGCATAAAACGTCAAGTTCTTAGCTAGATATATCACACTCTAACTATCACAATAAATTGTCATTGCACCTTGTTTTATTCCAATATCTAAAAACACTCTTAAGTCAAATGGCTTCTTTACAAGCATGAGTAGCTACCATTTACCCAACTTCAATAGTGGATAAAGCAACCGCAACTTATATTTTACTTATCCAACTAATTGCACTACCAAATAAAGTAAACACATAAGCACTGGTGGATCGTCTACTATCAACATCACCCACCTAGTTTGAATCCGCATAACCATGAATATCAAGAGAAATATCATCTTCAATCAAATTATTATGATAACACAAGGAATACTCTGAGGTATTGTGCAAATATCTGAAGACTGTTTTCACTGCATCCCAGTGAACTCTACCAGGATTAGACATATATCTGGAAAGAACTCCCATTGATTAGGCAATGTCTGGTCTAGTACAAATCTTAGCATACATCAAACTTACAACTACACTTTGGTAAGGCACTATACTCATCTCTTCCATCTTTGACAAGGATGTATACAATTTGAAATAGATAACTTTGTTCCAACTAAAAAGGAACACACAATGGTCTACAAAACTGCATGTTAAACCTCTGTAAAATTGAATTGGCATACTTACTTTGGCCAGGAAATAGCTTTCTGTTCACTCTATCTCTTCTAATTTCCATCCTAAGAATGCGCCTAGCTGCACCAAGATCTTTCATTTCAAATTTAGTTGCAAGTTGAGACTTTAGTTCTAAAATCATACCTTTCCCTTTGCCAATAAATAGCATATCATCAACATATAGTGCAATAGATAGGAAATAATCACCATCAATTTAATAATAAACACAATGATTTGATTTAGAACACTCAAATCCCAAACTCAACACATATGTATCAAATTTCTGGTATCGAATCCTAGGACTATTTTAGGCCATACAAAGATTTCTTCAATTGGAAAACCAATTTAATTTTACCTTTCACCATGTAGTGCTCTAGATGTGACATATAAATATCCTCCTCCAAGTCACCATGAAGGAGAGTAGTTTTCACATCCATTTACTCAACCTCTAAATCATAAGCAACAACAATAGAAAACAAAAAATCTAATGGATGTACTTTTTGTAATAGGAGAAAATATCTCACCATAATCAACACCCTCAAATTGATAGCAACCTTTCGCAAGCATTTGGTGTCTATGTTGAGGTTCCACCTTCGTCGTCCTATTTAGTTCCACAAGGCAAATGCCCAACACATTCTAGACTTTCTTCAACTTGGGGATTTCTTTTGTTCCTCCTATCTCTCCAATGTTTGGGGGAAAAAAATTTAGTGTGCAAAAACCTCCCTCTCCTATTGTCTCCCAACCTTCAATGGTTCCTTCCATTCCTCCTACAAAGGAAGAAAAGGAATTGACATTGGAAAACATTTGGCTTCCCCATACACAAGCCCTAAATCATACACACCAAAATTGAAATGTGAAAGAACAAAAGAGATGATGTCATACTATGGCTTGCCAATTTTCTGAAGGAGGTGAATCTTTGCCTAATAATCCTTCTCCCATGTAACCAGATCCTAACGAGGTATCGCTCCCTCACCCATCTTCACCATCCCTTGATTTTGCTTCACCTTTGTTGCCTAATCCTAAATATGAGCCCTACCTTTATCATCCAATCCAAAAGCTAAGGTACTCACCACCTTCACCACCGTTGAGTATGTGGGATTCTTCCATTCCTCCTCTCAAAAATTCTTCTTCCCCTATGATTGATAGTGCTCATGACCACGCTACTAGTATTGCCATATCACCCATTGTGGTTTATTTTGATAGTGATTCAAATGATATGGCCGAACCATTAGAAAACCATTCAAAATTATCTTTAATTTTCACAAAATCATTGAACTTAGCTTTTGGGGGCATGTGTGATGATCCTTCTTTAGTGAATGATCCATCATGTGTCAAACCAAACACTTCTCTTTGTACTACACTTGTTGTAGTCCCTCTATAATATTGCCTGCCATCTCTATATGATAAGCAAGATTGGAATGTAGACAATTTTTTATAGGCATGATCATAAATGTGGTACCCTTTATCTTTGTGTTATGTTTGCATGTGGTGTTATCCCCATAATGTGTTGCTTAGTATGTATTTTGTTTGTTAGTTCTTTTTGGATGACCCTTGATGTTTCTATTGGCATAAAGATACAAAGAGAATGAATCTATTGTGACATTCCTCTTTATGTATCTTCATTGTACCATTTGTTGTAAATGCAAGCTTTATGCCTTTTGGAACAATGCAAAGCATTGAGAAATTTAGGTCTCTTCCATGTTGACCCAAAATTTTGTTTCTTTTCATGTGCCTTCTTCCTCTATACTCACAATTCCACTGTACTTGGGGAATGATGTCAATTCAAAATTATCATTTTGATATACATTATTTATCATACATTCATACTGACCCTAGATATTTTGATCCCTTATGTGTTATTATATGAAATTTCTTGATTATATATGCCATTGCCTTGATTTGTTTGTCCTAGAGGGAAACTCTCCATCGCATTGTATATTTTGCAAACATATCACTTGGCATATGGCTTTTGGAAAGCTCTCGTTCTTGTTTTGCATGTATCACTCTTCCTAGGTCTTAAAGGTAATTGCTTTTGATGGGCATTAGCAATTACTTTAAGGTGGGGGCATACATTTCACTATGTGCTTTACTTTGTTCACACACCATGAAGTTGGTTGTGCTATTATAACATCTCTTGATCATCTTTGTACCACTTTATTGGAGATACCCAACAAACAACTTGTTTTCTTGACCCATAATTTTCAATATTGAACATGATATAAAACTCACCTAATAAACAATGGACTTTACTAGCCTATTACTTTCATTTGCTACTTGTGAAACTCACCTAGTAAACAACAGATTTCACTAGCCTATGATGCTTTCAGTTGTTCATGAGCCACCTAGCAAACAATGGACTTTGCTAGACTATGACTCATGAATGTCACCTTTGGTATGGATCCTAGTATGAATCTACAGATCTTACTAATCTGTGATGCCATACATTACATTCTTTTGGTTTCCATGTATGCTTCATGTATGCTCGATGTATGTTTGGATTATTATTTTGGTAACCATAGTTGATATATATGTATATGTCTTCTTTCCTTGTGTCTTATATTTGTGTGTCCTTTTTCTCTTAACATTGTAGTTTGGTAGGATTCTAAGTTTGGGGCCTATCACATCTCAGTTTAGTGTTTTCCTATATCTCCACTGTTTTGACAAAAAGTACTTTGGCTTCTCCATACTTTATTGTGGGTATGGACATAAGTGCATACCCTTGCTAAAGTGGGGGCTAAATGTAACGTTGTAAATTATTGTCGCTTACAATTTCATGCTAGCTTTAGCACCCACTTTTGCATATGTGCCTAATTTTTGTTTGTAATGTGTCAGTTTTGTTGTCTTTTTAGAAAACTTAATTAATTCCTTACTTATCAAGCACTTGAAGAGAAAGTTATGCCTAAACCCTACCGCAACACGCTAGCATCCTAGCTATTTGTGCCCTAACTTTTGAATTTGAAATTCGGCCTTGTTGTGATTAAGAAAAATAACTTTGTTTATTGACCTCTCCAAACAGTTATTTCGATATGTGTTTAAATATATGTATATACAACCTCTTCTCTCCTTCATAAGTCTAGAGCAACTAGAGAATAAAAAGAACAAAATTAGAAGCGAGCAAGCAAGAAAAAAATTGATTAGAGACATAATTCAAGTTAATTACAATCTACAACTTGCCAACAAGCCCATGTTCAAGAATTATATAATGTTTCTTATTTATTGTTTTTGAAATTGGGGAAAACAGATTTTGATGGGATCCAGAACCCAATACAACCAAAAGCCAAACAGCTTAAAAAGCCAAAAAAACTATACTGCAGAAAATACAGCCTGCAGTCAACAAAAAAACCAGCTTACAAACAAACACCATTAAGTTTTACAAATAGAGTTTCGTTTGTTGGAGCGAAGAGTCATATCGAAAGAAGGCCCAGAGGGTTTAGATTTTTTTCCAATAACAGTAGTCCAGCCTTCTTCAACTTGTGTTGCCTTAGCCTGCCAAGCCAGCCCATTAATTTCCTGAGGATGAAAATCCGCAACTCGGGAGGTAACATCAGAGTTCGCCTGAATAGGTGTGGAAATAACCGGAGAGCAATCAGAGGTGGGAAACAAAGCACCATCAGTAGAGACAGAAACCGGTCTAGTCATATTCTCAATATGATTTATCATGGTTGCTTCCCTAGCGGAGGAAGGAGAAACCCCAGCAGTCAAAACCCTAGCAACCTATGAATCAAAAGCCCCAGCAGCAAGTGAATCAGAAACCCCAGCAGCATGTTTCTTATTATTATTATTATTATTATTATTATTATTATTATTATTATTATTATTATTACTATGTGTGCTAACACTTGCAAGATCTTAAGGAAGCCTCCTCATTCTCCTTGTGTGAGATTGGTATAGCTACATCAATCCTACAAGGGTTTTAGATCTGAGTGGTAAATATATTATTACATTTTCATTTTCATTATTATTTATTGTTTTGTCTCTGGTCCCCTGAGAACATGCACTCTTTATCATTTATCATCATAGTTGTTGTAGAGGTCAGACACCAACACAGGGTTTGATGAAGGCAAGCCCCTTGTACAACACAACCCTTTTCCCTCTATCTCTTTTGCAAGTTTATAGGTTGTCATGGTAAGTGGATTTGACATCTCAGCTCTTTTGAAGACTCCAAAACCCTAGCTTGTCTTTATTGACTCATCATTAATAAACTAGGGCATGTTGATTATTCAGGCACAATTGCATTCCGAAACCTAATTTTCATTGTCACGGGTCTTTAGATAGTACTAAATTCATACAAACATCAAAACCCTAATTTCTGGCATTTTTAGACACGTGTGATGCACTGGCATCCTACCTAATCAACTCCAAATTTCAGCACCAAGTTTTTCTTTGTATCTCTTACCTAGATTCGCTTTTATTTTTTATATTATATTTTGTATAATTTGAATTATGTTGCACTTTGTCAACTTGATCATAATTCATCTAGTACATTGCATAATCTTATCAATCATTACACTCAACAACAAAAAGGGACCAAAATCCTAACCAAACCTGCTTGGCTCTCCCTTAAGGATAGTAGCCAAGCACAACCCCTTGGTTGATTTTGTGTCCTGAATGTCTAAGATGTATAGATTGATTTAGGTTAGGACATTTAGCCTAGATCTCCCTATTTTCACCATTTAACAATTAATTATATGTGCGTTATTAATTAAAATTCATGCAAACATAATTAGTTAGGTGTTCCTCCTTCGCCTCATTGTCAAAAATCAATCTTTTCCACTCATCAAATCATGCAAGTTGTCAATCCCTTGATTTATGCTTGCAAAATCCAAAATAAAATAAATCAATAAATGATCAAAATAATTTTAAAATAAAAAATTGATTTTAAATCAAAAAGTTTACATTTATTTAAAATAGCAATTTGATATTGTTTTATTTTTGTTTATTGTTTTAAAATTCATGTTTGCATTCACACCACTCCTTCCAATTACAACACCCTTTCAAAGAGGGGCAAAAGTTCACCCTAATTCTACCGCCTATTATTAACTCTACACATTAATTAGACCTAGCTAATTCACTCTAAAATCATCATGTCAATTAATTAATTCTACACATTAATTATGTAATTCCATTGCATCCTCACACCATGATTATTTAATTAATCCCTAATTAATGTGCACACACAATTAATTAATTATCCTTACTTTTATTTTATTGTCAAAAATCAAATCTTTTTCCACTCATCAAATTGTGCAAATTGTCAATTCCTTAATTTATGCTTGCACAAGCCAAAATCAAAGAAATCAAATCAATTTTAGACTTTTCTTTGCCATTTTTCAAGTATTATTAATAGTTGTTTTAAATATTTGGGAAAGTTCAAAGCAATTTTTTAATATAGACCCATAAATTTTATAATTATGTATGTAATTATTTAATTTCTCAAAACATAGAAAATATATTTTTAATAATTTTATATTAATATATATATTGTAAAATTTTGATGTCTTTATATTTAAAAAATAAATATCTATTTTAAATAGTTTTTCTAATTTTTTTAATTTATAATATAATTCTTCTCTTCATAAACTATTTTTTATGTTTTAATGGTGCAATATTATAATTATCATTATATAGATTAAGTTACAATTATAATTATATAGATTTTTTAATTAAATTAATAGGGAACAAATTGAAATTCATCTATACTACTCAATAATTCTTTTACAATACTATAAAAACAAATACTGGCCACTAGTATGACACTTGTTTGAGATTAAGAATTTGATATTGTTTTGATTTTGTTTACTCAATAATTCTTTTACAATACTATAAAAACAAATAATACTGGCCACTAGTATGACACTTGTTTGAGATTAAGAATTTGATATTGTTTTGATTTTGTTTATTATATTAAGATTCATGCTAATGTAATCTTTTTTGTATCTGCATGCTACAATAACATTGAAAAACCAATACCCTCTCTACAGCATATTCCTAACTCCCATACAGTTCTTCTCAAGGTACTAATAAATTAAAGAGTTTATGATCATATGCTCTCACATATCATTTTCTTGAGACAAATGGATGAAGGAATTTTGCTAATTCTTGTTTTATTGATGTGTACTGATATCTTTTTGTGCTTCAATGAATCAATGAATGCTTTTAATTACATCCACAAGACCAGCTGGTCTATGGGACCCAAGAAACAAAACTGAAACCGCTTCTTGCAACAGACAGAGCAGCCACCAACCCCACCGACTACTCCTTGTTGCCCTCTAACTCTTTGCTGATTTTGTTTCTTCTGCTGTGTATTTTGATCAGGTAACTTGCTGTTTCAACAATCTTCTCCTCTTCAAATATGGCCTGTAACGATTTGACTTTAAACAGATCCAAGTAACTGCACCTGATGTCCCCGTAAGCCATACACTGCATGATGTAGTGCCACTCTGTTTCCACTAAACCCGAAGAGCAGAAACAGCAAATCCTATCTGCCCACGCCTCCTTGGGTATTTTCCATCTCCCCGTTTCACACCTCAAACGGTGAGAGCTTATTTCTAAATTTCCATTGCATATTCCCATACAATTTGCAGCAGAGTGAGCCGATAAGCTCCCTCACGTAGCTGGTTCGTTGTCCTCCATCCAACTCTTAGGTGAAGCTTTAAGAGCTTCTGTGTTAACTTTTCGTAATATTCTAATCTACCTACGTATATTTTGTTTTAAGGACCAGCTTCATTATTGGGCAAGTTCTTCATTCAAACCCTTATAATTAAATTTTTGGTGGTCTGCGTTACAAATTTTCAGAAGTAACCACTACAAAATCAGATCCTGACATCAAAATTTAGTTATTTAAGTGTGTTAACCTGTAGGGATTAGGTTAGAAATGACCCAGACCAAAGCTCAAAACCTGACGAGAATCCACCCTTAAACTTCAGCCAAATGAAAAACAATTACTGATCTAATTTTTCATAACTACCATCACAAAAAAACGAGATGAATGATAGCAATGCAACTAAAAGATACTTAATTTGTAACTATGAAAAGGATACCAAAAACCACAAAAAGCCTTGCTAAGGTCACTGGCTGCATATTCAAACATTGTAAGTAGAAATAATAGCTATGTTCCACAGCATTTCAGCGTTGGAGATGGCAAGGGGCAATGGTACGGATGTCAGGGGCCCCAGTCGAGGGGGCCATTTTTAGGGCGAGAGAGAGATATTTGCGAGTTATGCCGTATTTGAAATCAAGATTGAATACTTGAATTCTTATTTTTTTGATGTCAGAAAGTCACAAAAATAAAGGGAAACTGTGGCTTTTGGAAAATTATGTTCCTGTATGCAGTATGCTAAAATTAAATTATGAAATCGTGCCCCAAAGATTGATGAATCATAATTCCAGTCTATTTCTTTCTTTACCTGCAACATTGCCGTCTATATTGGTTCTGCAGCCACGTTTATTAGTCTCATACAGTGCAATCATGAGCTCACAGGTCACAGGGTAAAAGCACAATGAAAAGAAAACACACAGATTGAAAGGAGGTGACACCAAATATATACATATATATTAAGAAGCCAGCCAAATTTACTATTTCAGAAATATGTTGTCGTCTGCAGTCATGTGAATAATAGCTATATGCCACCCTAGAATGGTGCAATCGTAGTTACCAGGAGACTTGTACCCTGACCTTGACCCCTGGTACTCGTCTCTCATAGCGGAAACATGTCCCGTCTCAGAGACCTATACGAAGACGTCTCTAGACATTAGGAGACTTATGATGAAGCTTCTGAGTCTCCTACACATCTCCTATAAGCATCCCTTGAAAATGAGGAAATTTCCAATAGAGCTTTTTCAAATATATCACATAAATTACATTGGATTTTCTAAAACTGTTGATATGTGGTCGACAAAAATTAAAGAACTAAATACACTAATAGACTTGTAATTTTCTTTTCCTCATAAAATTTTACAAATTTTTTTGTGGCAGAAAATTTCCTTATTAAATGCCAAAGAGGTACGAATATCAAGTCAAACAATAATAAGGCTAAGGTGGGTACATGCATTGAAGTTTTATCAATTGATTGAAAACATAGTCATCTCCAAAAAAAAATTTAAAATAATGGGATTTACCTCCTAGTTTCTTTGCCATCTCCAGGTGATTATGGTTTTTAAAAAACAATTCTATCATGATGATGATTATCAAATATTAATATAATTAATCTATTTCAATACTTTAAAATGTTTGCTTTATTATTAATTTTAAGCATTTTAATATTTAACATTCTTTATATTTATATATATATATATATATATATATATATATAGCATTATAGTATTTTAATTTATATATATAGCCATCTCCAAGTACCCGTCTCCAACCTTTTTTAAAAATGGCGTACCAGTACCCATCCCCATATCCCATAACAGTACCAGTACACATCTCCTAGTAACTATGGGTGCAATTTATGTCAGTCAAATAGCAGTATAAAGCATCTCCATATGCCAGCTTTAATGAGCTAATGTTCAAGAATCTAGTTAAGTAGTAGCTAACCATGTGCAAATACAACGCAAGTCCTCAGGCACATCATGGTTACAAAAGCTTGCAACCACCAAATAAAACTCAACATGTTTTAAAAGAAAGAATCAGAAGGCCAGTCCATATTATTCAGCAATCATGAGTAGTTGAACAAACTTCTCATTCAACTCGAAAATTCAGCAGATAAATTGCATTTACACAATGCATTTGGTTACTATTTCTGATCCCACCACGTCCAAATGGACATCAGTAGCTTCTTATTCATAACTTCAGTATGATTTACCTCAGTGCTAGGCACAAGTACCCACTTACAAGGACTAACCATAGTTTGCCAGGAGCAAACCAAAAGAGAAGACAATTAACAACCTTAACAATTAATAGCTTAACAATCCTCCATATGCTGATTCAACAGAAAAACAAAGAGAAATCTTTGGCATAATTGCCGTTATGCTTCCACAACATTTCTTTGTTGAGTGTTACCCTGTAAAAAAAGTTTCCCCAATCCGTCAACGTTGAGAATGTATAATCTCTCACTGACAATTAGATAGAATTATAGTATACTTCTTTGAACAGTTCCAAAGCATATTCAATACCTTTCAAGGCTGTGTCTCATCTTCAGCGGTACGCTCCCATCTAGCAACAACACCATCCCATGAAGAGCTAACGAGTGTTGGATATGCAGGATGCCAACTGCAATCCCTCACAGTGGAAGAATGATACTCCAGTTTTGCAACTTGGTGCCCAGTTACCTGTGAAAAGGAATGCATCATACATACCTCTTAGAATTTTAATCTCCAATGGAAAATATGTCCGCATTCAAGCCTTCAACTGAATTGGCCAAGAAGATCTTTTATAAATCAGAGATGAGGAAAATGGTTAAGAAGAATACCACGTCATATATATAAACACTGCCATCATGTGATCCTGTATAGATGTATTTTTGAGCAGTGCTACAAAAGGGAAAACAAAAATTGTTGGATGAAATATTCTAATATTCATGGAATTTATTGCCTCATTAGTATTTGAAACTATAACTATTAGGCCATTTAGAATGGCATTCTAAGAGATCCAATCTTTTGTTTCTCCTGATTAATACAGACTTGGGAAAAATTGCAGCAAACATGACGAAATCAAAATTTGTTAAGTCCCCTCTTTAAGTACAACTTTATAAGGTCTTGAAACAACATCAACATGCAACAACAATTTACCAATAATACCACCACATATGCAATAGTGTCTACACAATAAATCCATTATGTAGCAAACCAATAAAGCTATAATTTCTGAAGGGTGGCATATACAGGTGAATGGATGAACAAGTGATTAAGAACAGAAAGAATCAGTAATGCATCTCATGAAGGCTGACTGAAAATGATATTGAGAAAATCAAAATTAAACCTCAGGAAAAGTAGTATTAAAAAGCAGAGGATATAACAGCCAGCAAAAATCATTATTCACCTGAAGACTGGAGAAAAGTAGCAACGAACAAGTGTACGCAAAACAGCATGTCCCCTGTATGTCATCAGAGATTGGTCAGAGGGATGCTTAACATCCTTCCCATTCCCTGGATACTCCATCCAACGGTAATCCCATCTAAAGCTTTGAACTTTCCTCGACTTCAAACTGCCAGTACAAGAAAACATATTCCTTCAGGCTTCAACTATAGATAGGAATATCAATAAATATAAAGAATTTGAAAAGAATAAGAAGTAGCAAAGCCATAAATGAGTCATATTCCCAACATGCAAGATAAAACAGATACTGAACCAACAAAGATTTCATTGAACAATAGAATGTGATATCAGATATGAAAATCCTAAAGACTCCAACAAGAAAAATGATCAGATACAAATAAACTCATATATTTTATATTTATGGAGAAGCGATTTTCTAGATCTCCACATTTTTGTCCAAGTAATACTTAACTGGAGATAAAAGCATTAGTCCTCCTAAGGTTTTCTAAAATATTGACAAGCTGCTCAAAGAAAATGACAAAATGTGGAAAGAGTATTTATTATTGAAAAATTAAAATCTACACAAGCTCTTTAATATGAGCAAACTAGAGGGCTTATTGGCAGTAATTAAAGGATTCACTTAAATTTCCCAAACATGTCGTTGTTGAATTGTAAGTTTTAAGCACCATAGTTTGAAGACTCGCCGAGTTTTCTGCAAGACTCTCTAAACTCCCGAGTCTCTGAGCTGGCCGAGTCAAGTTGACCAGACTCTTGAGCTAAGTCTAGCCGAGTCTTGGAGAGTACTCGGCCGAGTCCTGCTCCAAGCCTCCCGAGTCTTAGGCTCGGACTCCTGGCTCTTGAGCTAAGACTCTTCAAGCACCTGAACATAACAAACATAGTGGCTGAAATTTTAAATTTTGAGAGTTTGAGGATCATATGACATGTAATGTTTGAATTATGACAAATTGATCATCAAATTACATCTTTTATGTTCTCTAAATCCATTTATTCTTCTTTTTTTTTGTGTAATTATGAGGATTTTTTTTGTTGAGTCCATGCCGATTTTTTGGCCAAGTCTGTGCTGAGTCCCGAGTCCGAGTCAAAATTTTGGGCTGCCGAGTCCAAGTTGAGTCCGAGTTTTCAAACTATGTTAAGCACCATGTCAATAATGTGGAACTTTTTTAATCTACCAAACAAGGATAATTAGAAGATCAAGGATTGTAGATCTTGCTTTTTCTAAAAACATATTACTTAGCTCTTCTCTTGCATCCTAGGATGATTTGAAGAATTCAAAAAAACTGACAGAAAAATCACTATAGGTGCACTATGGAGATTGGTGGAGC
The DNA here is from genome assembly GCA_007258455.2 of Sequoia sempervirens. Lineage (NCBI taxonomy): Eukaryota > Viridiplantae > Streptophyta > Pinopsida > Cupressales > Cupressaceae > Sequoia > Sequoia sempervirens. Next base: position 89,676 of record VDFB02368882.1, on the reverse strand, counting down.
AAACAAGTTTGAACTCACCATAGAGTCAAAATCATCTAAAAATTAGATCTTACCTTATGTTGTGTCCCAATTGGAAATTCGAGGCTAGATACTATGAAGGGTTTCCTCAAGGAGGTGCTTGCACAAGTAGTTGACATTTTGGAGTATTTTTGGCCAAATCTGACCCTATAATAGCATCCAAAAGGCTGAAAAAACTTAAGATCAATTGTCAATTTGTCAAAAATGAAGCACTTTGCCCCTAGCCCTGTGGAAGAAATTCCCCCCCTTGGTCATATAGAAGAATATCTATGTAATCAGATTAGGTATTGATCTAATAATAGGTATATGACGAATTAATTTTCTTTTGCATATTTTTAAATTAAAAATATATATAAGTGTGTATGTTTTTGAAAGTATTACAAGCATGGTATTTGCTAAACAATCCATATGTCTATGGCAGTTTGCACAGTGTGTATTTAGATTTATTGATGGGGCACAATTTGGTGCAAGCCCCCTAAATTCAACCCTATAATCTCCTAAAAATTGGAGGATGAAATATTTACCTCTTTCTGATCACCAAGACCTTGTGAGGGTGATGTGAGAATATATAGTGAGTAAATATTATTATTCAACACTTTCAAATCACCCTGTATGGGAGCGACTTTGCACCCCGTGTGTAAATTCCCCTTTTGCATCCCCTTACCTTAGAAAATCAAATTTGAAGGCAAAATTCCACATCACCCATCCAAAATGCATCCACTTGGTGCCTGTTTATGTTGGTGAGGGAATATTTGTCGGGGACGCAAGCGCAGCGCAACGCCGTCCCTAACAAATTCCTGCCTCTGGAGTTCGCATGAACATTACACTCCTCATTGGGGACGAATTGTAACACCTCTGTGTCAACCAACCGACCCGAAAATGGCTCCCTCTCTCCCATTTTGATCTTGAAATGCCTATCTTGCTCATTCACTTCATCTCTTTAGCATTTTCTAAATCTTCTACAATCTCTTGAGCATTCTATTCTAGCAACTTTCACAACTCCATTGAGCATTGCAGCAGCTTGTTACTCTATCAATTTCATCTTTGTACGTGTTGTGCTACCATAGAAGCTGTGAGTTTGGAGTCTTGCAAGACCTCCCTCCGTCACTGCTGTGGCTGTGTCAACTTTGCCAAGTTCATTGCCTTGCATTCTCCCTTCATTGGCCTTGAGAGCCTTTGGGTGGAGGTGGTATTGCATCACTTTCTCTCTCATTGTGGTTTGATAGAGTAACATTGTATCTTTTGTAGTGTTCGATACTTTCCTTTATTGCACTTTCTACTTCATGGCTTTTCTAACTGTCTGTGGGGGTGGAAACACCAAAGCAAGGGTTTGACTGAGGCAAACCCCTATATAGCCCAACATTTTTCCCTCTCTTTCTTGTGTGCAGGAGAACGTGTATGTGGAGCTCGTTGGCGAATTGGAGCCTTAGTGAGTTGATATTCGTCACCCTTGTCTTCATCTACCTTCTCTATCATTTACGTAGCTACTTTTTGTACTTCATAGTTCTATTTATTTCGTTAAAACTAATTAGCTAGGCAGTCAGTAGGTTCTCTAGTATTTTACACTATATTTCACTCTTTCTGGCTGTACGAACATTGGCGCACCAAAGAGACACGCACTGTTGTCCCAGACCCATGCTGTCGTCCTCGGACAGAGAGCTGTTTGAGGTGCAACTTGAATTCCAGAAACCGGCTCGTCTAGCCTCATTTAGACTTTTGGATCTGTAGAGTGACAAAAGCACTTGAGAATGCCCTTAATTCTCAATTCTTGTCCTAAACACCCATTAGCTTGAGGTAAGATAGGGCAGCCCTCCGCTCTTGGCTCTCCGTGACTTGGAGCCTTGGTGTGGTTGGTTCCTCTACCTTACACACTCAAATTCCGTGAGGGCAAGGTGAGAGCATCCAATGGATGAATAATGATTTTTTTTATCAGTAAATTATGGTCTTGGGGATCATTCCCTTTCTATTATATATATAAAAACATACATATTTCATATTTTACAATAGTTTTGGGTTGACAAAAAACCCATAGAAAAATAAGGCAAGATTACAAAAGCCTTGTAACGGCTTCTATATTATAATCCTCTGATCTCTAATCTTTCTATATCATTATCTTTATTATATATATTATCACCTTTCATAATTTAAACTACATATTATCTTCATCATTAGAGCTATCAAAAATAAGTGTATTAAATTGGGCAATACCATCAATTGTTACCATGCCTAATGCTTGCTTGAGGAAGTTTGCACCTTTGGATGCCATTTTCTACCTCTCCTCGTGTAAATCCTATTTTAATGAGAGGTCACCAAAGCTTGTTGACAACACCATTGCCAACCAAGAAAATTCCATTCAAGGGAGGTAATCCTACTCCTTGCACCATAGAAGAGATTACTTCATTCAAACCCCATAGGAACTAGCTATTGATCAGCATTTTTGCCATTTTCTTCACCATTTCTTTCGCTTCACTGAGGTCCAAAAGAGTAGCCAAGAACATCAACAAATTGTTTGTATTAACCCTCTAACGGTGCTCAATTTCCATAACTCCTCCCCCAACACCCATTGCATCGCATATATAAGAAAACCACTTTGAGGTTTGTCTTTGACCACACACAAAACGCACAGGTGTGTCCATCGATCTTCAAAGAGTTGTAGGGAATTTTTCTCTAGAAATGTGCCCTGCCTTAAAAGAATATATGCTTTCCATTTAATCATTATATTTACCACTTCTTAGCCTCATATGCAGCCCCCGTTTAGGAAAAAATCACAATGGCATGAACAAGATTTTTAAAATGAAAAATTAAGATATCAACATGCTCAAAATCTTTTGGTTCACCAAATCATCATTATTTTAATAAATGTTAAGATCTTAATCTAAAAGTCATCTTCAATGTTTGTCGATCAAACTATAGTTTAAGGTTTGGCCATAATTTGGTTTTGGAATTGAACACACTTTCTTCAATTATTTTGATTGTAGAATTGATAAGAATATTTGCTTCTTCATTAATTTCTTTGAAAACATGTTGAACGGTGTATTTCTCTGTAATGTCCCCTTCTCAACTGTGATTGATTCAGTTGACCGTTGGCCTATTCCGAAGACCCGTAGGCTACTCGGAGGGAGAAATTAGGGTTTCCTATTTTTGAGGAGGTTGTTGCTTGAAGTTTGGAAATTGGATTGTGGATTCTTTCTGGGATTTCAGAGAGCTTCGCAATGGTATAGGCCGTTTGGTGTTCTGAGAAACTTCATGAATTTACTATTTTTAGTAAATTCTATTTCTGGCAATGGACAGGTTGGTTTCAGTTCAATTGGTTCTCTTCTTCAGGCGATTCAGTTGGTATTGATATTTCTGGTTTTTTGGGGCATTTTTATGGAGAGATAAATTATTTTCATATTATAATGTTATATTTTAATATTATAACCCCTTTGGCCTAGCATTATAACTTTATGTTGTTTTAAAAAGGGGACTTTATTGGTGAATGCCTCATCAGGAGAAAGATTAAATAATTCAAAGGTTCAAAAATGCAAAGGGAGATTTGGACGCCAACTTTTGGAGAGAAGGTAATTTTAAATAAATCAAATATTGCCTTGGGAAGTGGGACGCCATTCTTGGAGGGAAAATGAAGTCAAATTCAAAGTCAAAAAAGGGCGCACTTTCTAGAAGCTTCTAGAGATGCTTGCTAAGTCTATATAAGGAGGCCTTCTCTCTTCAGTTCTTCATCTCATATTTTCAGTAAAGTTATGCTGCTGAAATGGTGACAGATTTGCTTCGAGGAAAGCACACCTCCTAGCTTGGCTCATCTTCTTGCTTGAAAGATAGCAACTACTTGAGAGGTAGATTGTCGTTGAGTTTGTTTCAACATTGCAATTGAGTTTCTAGCATATTAGTTCAGTTTCTTTGCATTTAGTCATGTTTTTGGAGTTGTTGAATATCACAGCTGATTGTAAGTTTCATTCATAGATTCAAAAATAAAAATATTGGTGTTCTGAGTATTTAACCAATCTGATTCCTTGCTAGGGGCAACCTTGTGTGCCAAGTTTCAGATTTTATTTTCATGTCTTGGATTTTATGGAGCAAAATCACCCCTCCTTGAGGGTCGTACATTTCTGAAGATGTCTTGAATTCAGTGCAAAATTAATGTGAGTTTTGGGTTGGTTTCACTATTCCTTCTTGGGCGCCATCATCCTAGGAGCTGTATGCATTTCGTTTCATGTGATTTGGGTGAGTTTTGAGTGAGTTGTGAACATAATAGTAAGTCGCTGAATTGTTGGTCTGTGCATTTTCAGTCAAAAATCAGTTATATCAGATTGGGGAAAATTCATTAGTTGAGTGAGAAATTGATTCTAAAAGGTTTTGTGGGCATTGGAGAGTAGCTAACATTATTGCAGCATTGAAATTTTCTAATCTTGTGTTCTTGGCAGGTTCTCTAATTCATTGTAAGCTGAACAGTAGTACTGTCAGCAATTCTCACTTCTTCGAGGCTGGCTTTCTGCCTATTTACTTTTAGTTAATAGCCTTAGGGACCCTCTGACCATATGCTCGCCATCTCTCGGCCCCATCTTGGTTAGAGTTACTTTCAGCTCATCTTGCATAAGATCCTCTGACCATATGCTTGTCTATCCTAGACGCATTCTTGGTTAGAGTTCCCTTCCAGTTCTGCATCGCATCAGATCCTCTGACCATATGCTCACACCTTGCCCAACCTCGAGATCCTGGTGTACATCCTGGTTAGAGTTGCTTTCCGCATCGTTTTGGTTTAGAGCTAACCTTAATGGGTGCATGTTGATTGTAATTGAAATTGAAAAAAAAAATAAAAAAAAATTGGTCCGGTTCATTTCAGTGGTATCAGAGCCATGATTCTGCCAACCTGTTCCCTACAGTGATTCAGTTGTCAGATGAGTGACAGTGATTGCAGATACTACACCAGAAGCCAGGTGAGAAAGCAGCAGTCACAGTTTCCGCCAGTGCCAAAAGCAGATACCTTTTTAGAGGCTTTGAGAGAAACAGGGAAAGCAGTTGAAAACATGTCAAACAGTCATAAGTAGGCCATGGATGAGAGGGATGATAGGATGGAAAAGAATTTTGATGGGATGATTGATATGATGTCCCGTTTGCTTGCAAGAATGGATCAACAAGCTGCTCAGAATCATACCCCTAGTCAAAACAATGCCACAGGTGAAAATAGTGGTGTCAATGGAAACAATGGCAATGGGAGAGACAGGACTATTGGCCAACATGAGGCCAGCTCTAGAGGATCAGCCTCTAGGCCACTCTTCCCTACATTCACTCAGAGGGAGGAACCACAAGTTGAAGCTGCCATTCCTTTTGCAAATGATGCCAGGCAAGCCCACTTGGAGTATGCCACCTTACCCCCTGATCTTAGACACCAATGGTCCTTTGATCAATTCTTGAACCAAAGAAACGAAGGAAGAGTTGATAACAGAGCCCCTATGGCTCACAGGATTGACTATCAACAAGCCCTTGGGAAGGTGTCATTGGCTCACTTTGATGGAAGTGATAAGTGTTCAGCAAGGTCGTGGGTTCAGAAGCTGGACAACTACCTATCGCTAAGGCCCATGTCGGAGGAAGATGCCATAAAGTTTGCAATGTTGCATTTGGAAGGAGCTGCCCATGAGTGGTGGTGCCATGGTTTGGTCATGCTTGGCCACAACCTCATTCGAACCTATGATGAATTCACCAATAAGTTGATTGATAGGTTCGACACTAAGGATCCTAAAGTGAGATTTCGCGAGCTTGTACAGTTGAAGCAGTATGGCTCCTTGGATGCTTACATAGCTGATTTTCAAAGGCTCTCTGTGATGGTGCCCAACATCATTGAAAGAAGGTTGGTAGTATTGTTCTCTGAAGGATTGGTTGAACCTTTGAAAGGGTGTGTTAAGGCTTTCGATCCACCAAGTCTCGAAGAAGCAATCAAGAAGTCTCGAAGTATGGAGTTATCAGCCCCTAGGCCAAAATTTCTGCCCAAGCCCTTTGGCCACAAGAGGGATAAGAAGCATTTTTCAAATCAGCACAAGAAGTTTCCACCCAAGTTGACTGATGAGCAGCGTGAACAGCTTAGAAAAGAGGGCAAGTGTTATACATGTTTGGAGCCTTGGATTAAGGGTCATAGATGCCATGGAAGAGGGCGTTCTAACCAAATGGGGGCCTATTCTGATTATGGATTAGAATCTGATATGTCTGATCAGCAATCTTATTTTGGAGACAGCGAGGAAGAGAGAGCCCCAGAAGAGTCCAATCATGAGCAAGGAGTTGGGGGCCCTATTGCCCAACACTCTAGTTTCCAAAAGAATGAATCTTTCAAGGTTCGTGGTGGGATTGGAGGTCACCGTATTGTTGCCTTAATTGATATTGGGGAAACACATAACTTCATTGACAAAGGTGTGGTTGCAAAGAGAGGTCTCAAAACAGAAGAATTTGAAGGATTCAAAGTCATGGTGGCTAATAGGTTTCATATTTCTTGCAACCAAAGAGTTCCTAACATGTCTATGCAAAGAAAGACTATGAAGTCAAAGATGACTTCTATGTAGTTACTATTGGTGACACAGATGCCGTACTTCGTATTCAATGGTTACGCTCACTTGGTGAAATCTCTCTCAATCTACAAACAATGGAGCTCAAGTTCCAATCTGATGGAAAGAAGGTGGTGCTTAGAGGAATGTCCAATGGTGGTCCTCGGATTGTGTCATTCAAAAGAATGGAGAGGCTGATTCGGCACGATCAAGTTGAGTGGGTTGCGGAATGTATGGTTCTTCCAGCTAGTCCAGTTGAAACAAAGAGGGACTATCCTCCAGATATCCAGTCTATACTCACCAAGAAGAGTAAGGTGTTTGCTGATCTACCTTCTGGGCTACCTCCTGAAAGGGGAGCTGAGCATGTCATTGAACTCAAGGAAGGGGCCAAGCCTGTCATCACAACACCATATTAGTATCATAAGAAGCAGAAGGACGAAATCGAGAAAAACATATAAGAACTCTTGGAGATGGGCTTCATTCGTCCAAGCAAGAGTCCCTTCACTTTAGCAGTAGTTCTTGTGAAGAAGGATGGCACCATCCGCATGTGTGTGGATTATCGTGCCTTGAATCAAAGCACAATAAAAAATCGGTACCCCATTCCCCGGATAGATGAGCTCATTGACAAGCTACATGGTGCCAAGTTCTTTTCAAAAATTGATTTGAGGTCGAGCTACTATCAAATTCAGATGAGAGGGTCAAATGTTGAGAAGATGGCATTCAGATGCCACTATGGTCATTTTGAGTTTTTGGTCATGCCTTTTGGATTCACTAATGCTCCAGCCACCTTCTAGTCCTGTATGAACAAAGTTTTTCAGAAACAGTTGAGGAAGTTTGTGTTGATCTTTTTTGATGATATCCTCATCTTTAGCAAAGACGTGGGAAGAACATCTCAAGCACTTGGAGGAAGTGCTTAGCATCCTAGAGTCAGAAAGTTTGTTTGCCAAAGAGTCCAAATGTGAATTTGGAATGAAGAAGCTGCTCTACCTTGGTCACATAATTAGTGCTGATGGGGTGAAGGTCAATCCTGAAAAGATCAAGGCAATAGTTGATTGGCCACCTCCAGAGAACTTGACTCATTTGAAAGGGTTCTTGGGTCTTTGCGGCTTTTACAGAAGATTTGTGAAGGGCTACTCTCAAAGTGTTGCTCCTCTTACTGACCTCACTAAAAAGGGGGCTTTCTTTTGGTCAGAAAAGGCTCAAAGTGTTTTTGATAAGTTCAAGAAAATCATGAGTTCTTGTCCAGTGTTGGCCATACCGGATTTCTCCAAGCCTTTCGAGTTATAGTGTGATGCATTCGGAGAAGGTGTTGGGGCTGTTTTGATGCAAGATAAGCATCTCATTGTGTTTGAAAGTAGGAAACTAAGGGGTGTTGAAAGGACCTACTCCATCTATGACAAGGAAATGCTTGCAATCATGCATGCATTAGCTAAGTTCAAACAATATATGGTGGGGAGCAAGTTTGTGGTCAAAACTGATCACAATAGTCTCAAGCACTTCATGCATCAGAAGGATTTGAATGAAAGACAACAAAAGTGGGTGAGTAAGCTTCAAGCTTACGATTTTGACATTGAGTATGTCAAAGGGAAAAACAACGTTGTGGCGGATGCTCTATCTAGAATGCCTCATTTGAGCTCACTGTGTGAGCTTACTGCTGATTGGAAGGAGATGTTGCTTGCTGATTATGCCAAAAATCAGTTTGCAACCAGCATCATTGAATGTACTTTCCATGATGAAAGGTACAAAGTGGTTGACGGTTTGATACACTACAAGGGCAGGATCTTTTTGGTGGCCAATTCTAAGCTCAAAAAGAAGATTTTGATAACTTTCCATGACATCCCACTTGCTGGTCATCAAGGTTATTTCAAGACATATAGGCAGATTCGGGAGAGGTTTTCTTGGAAGGGGTTGAAAGAGGAAGTCCAACGCTACATCAAGGAGTGTCCCACTTGTCATATGAACAAAATTGAGCATTCTCTTCCGGCTGGTCTGCTGCAACCTCTTCCCATTCCCAACCAAAAATGGGAAAGCATATCAATGGACTTCATCACGGGGTTGCCAAAGGTTCAAGGCAAAGATTGTATCTATGTTGTAGTGGGCAGATTAACAAAGTTTGCTCAGTTTTTTTCCATCACCAGCACATTTTCAGTAGCTTAAGTTGCAGATTTGTTTTTCCATGAAGTGTTTAGGTTGCATGGGTTGCCAAATAACATTGTGAGTGACAGGGACAACAAGTTCCTAAGCACCTTTTGGCAAGAAAGTTTTAGGATGAGTGGTACGGTGCTTAGTCCAAGCACTAGCTATCATCCTCAAACTGATGGTCAAACAGAGATAGTGAATAAGTGGTTGGAGGACTATCTTAGAAATTATGTCTTGGAGCAGCAAAGGGCATGGGTGAAATGGCTTCACATAGGGGAGTATTGCTACAATTCATCCTTCCACATGTCAATAAGGATGTCTCCATTCATGGCTCTCTATGGTTATGAGGCTCCTAGCTTTGCTGATTTGGTGTTTGGTGATAGCAAAGCCCCTCAAGCCAAGGATTGGTTGCAGCAAAGTCAAGATATTTTGAAGTCTTTGAAGAACAACCTTCAAATAGCACAAAATCAGCAGAAGATGTACGCTGATCAGCAGCGTTTTGAGTGTTCATTTGAGGTTGGAGATATGGTTTATCTTCGACTTCAGCCTTACAGACAGTCTACTCTCAAGAAGAGTGGAGCTCAGAAGCTCAAACCTCGCTTCTATGGGCCATTCAAAGTCATCAGAAAGGTTGGAGCAGTGGCTTACGAGTTGGAACTACCCTCGAGTAGTAAGGTTCACAATGTCTTCCATGTGTCTCGCCTCAAGAAGGCACTTGGACACAATGTTGTTGCTTCATCACAGTTGCCTCCCTTGGACGAAGGACAGTTGACCTTGATTCCAGAGGATATTATTAATTCCAGAGAGCGTTCTTTGAGGAGAAGGACAATCAAAGAATACTTGGTGAAGTGGAAGAACTTGCCTTTGGAGGATGCAACTTGGGAGAATGAGGAGATTCTGCAACATCCAGACTTGCGATTGCTTGAGGGCAAGCAATCTTGGGGAGGGCGGACTGTAATGTCCCCTTCTCAACTGTGATTGATTCAGTTGACCGTTGGCCTATTCTGGAGACTCGTAGGCTACTCGGAGGGAGAAATTAGGGTTTCCTGTTTTTGAAGAGGTTGTTGCTTGAAGTTTGGAAATTGGATTGCAAATTCTTTCTGGGTTTTCAGAGAGCTTCGCAGTGGTATAGGCCATTTGGTGTTATGAGCAACTTCATGAATTTACTATTTTTAGTAAATTCTACTTCTGGCGGTGGACAGGTTGGTTTCAGTTCAGTTGGTTCTCTTCTTCAGGCGATTCAGTTGGTATTGATGTTTCTGGTTTTTTGGGGCATTTTTATGGAGAGATAAGTTATTTTCATATTATAATGTTATATTTTAATATTATAACCCCCTTGGCCTAGCATTATAACTTTATGTTGTTTTAAAAAGGGGACTTTATGGGTGAATGCCTCATTAGGAGAAAGATTAAATAATTCAAAGGTTCAAAAATGCAAAGGGAGATTTGGACGCCAACTTTTGGAGAGAAGGTAATTTTAAATAAATCAAATATTGCCTTGGGAAGTGGGATACCATTCTTGGAGGGAAAATGAAGTCAAATTCAAAGTCAAAAAAGGGCACACTTTCTAGAAGCTTCTAGAGATGCTTGCTAAGTCTATATAAGGAGGCCTTCTCTCTTCAGTTCTTCATCTCATATTTTCAGTAAAGTTATGCTGCCAAAATGGTGACAGATTTGCTTCAAGGAAAGCACACCTCCTAGCTTAGCTCATCTTCTTGCTTGAAAGATAGCAACTAGTTGAGAGGTAGATTGTAGTTGAGTTTGTTTCAACATTGCAATTGAGTTTCTAGCATATTAGTTCAATTTCTTTGCATTGTCATGTTTTTGGAGTTGCTGAATATCACAGCTGATTGTAAGTTTCATTCATAGATTCAAAAATAAAAATATTGTTGTTCTGGGTATTTAACCAATCTGATTCCTTGCTAGGGGCAACCTTGTGTGCCAAGTTTCAGATTTTATTTTCATGTCTTGGATTTTATGGAGCAAAATCGCCCCTCCTTGAGGGTCGTACATTTATGAAGATGTCTTGAATTCCGTGCAAAATTAATGTGAGTCTTTTGGGTTGGTTTCATTGTTCCTTCTTGGGCGCCATCATCCTAGGAGCTGTATGCATTTTGTTTCATGTGATTTGGGTGAGTTTTGAGTGAGTTGTGAGCATAATAGTAAGTTGCTGAGTTGCTGGTCTGTGCATTTTCAGTCAAAAATCAAATATATAAGATTGGGGAAAATTCATTAGTTGAGTGAGAAATTGATTCTAAAAGGTTTTGTGGGCATTGGCGAGTAGCTAACATTATTACAGCATTGAAAGTTTCTAATCTTGTGTTCTTGGCAGGCTCTCTAATTCATTGTAAGCTGAACAGTAGTACTGTCAGCAATTCTCACTTCTTCTCTTTGACTTACTTGTAATTCCTGCTGAATATGTCTTAGAGGTTGGCTTGCCGCCTATTTACTTTCAGTTAATAGCCTTAGGGACCCTCTGACCATATGCTTGCCATCTCTCGGTGCCATCTTGGTTAGAGTTACTTTCAGCTCATCTTACATAAGATCCTCTGACCATATGCTCATCTATCCTAGACGCATTCTTGGTTAGAGTTCCCTTCCAGTTCTGCATTGCATCAAATCCTCTAACCATATGATCACACCTTGCCCAACCTCGGGATCCTGGTGTACATCCTGGTTAGAGTTGCTTTCCGCATCGTTTTGGTTTAGAGCTAACCTTAACAGGTGCGTGTTGATTGTAATTGAAATTGGAAAAACAAAAAAAAATTGGTCTGGTTCATTTCATTCTCCAATGAATCTAGGAGTGGCCAAACATGCTAGAGGAGATTGTTAATTTTCCGTTCTTTGTGACTTTTTTCTTTTCACAACATTATTATCATAGTCACCTTCAATTTCTACTTTTTTGCAACCATACACATTGCAAATTTGTAAGCCTAGAATGAGAGCTTAGACCTTTGCTTCATTTTTAGTTCCCTCTTTTAGTCTTTTTGAATTTGTTCTGATCATTTTACCTTCTTTGTTTCTTATGATACATCTAGCTACAAAAGCTCGATTAGCTTTGGAAGCTCCATCAAAATTCATCTTATATCAATCTTTAGATGGGGGGTCGAGGGGAGGGAGGGTTCCATTGCACTTTTTTTTCTTAATTTTGAAGAATCAACCCCTCCAACCCCACTAACAAGGGAACTTTTAAGGCCTTGCTAATTTCTAGCCATTTCATTGTCCCAAAATGTAAAAGTTTCTCCTTTAAAAGATTGAGAAGTTGCTTTGTTGTTTATAACCTCTACCAAATTTAGATATTTTTTATTGTTTAACCAACGTAGGATGTCAACTAAAGAAGGAAGTTGCCATAAAGTGGTTGGTGGTTGGTGGTTGTACAATGTCGCGTCGTACTGTGTGAATGCTAGGTCATATGGTTACAATGCACAATCTTCTTTGTTGCACTTCATTGGCCTTCCATCGTACGCCTTTATAACCTTCAACCCATACGGTTCTTCCTTCAATAGTCCATACGCTCCTTGGTTTTTGCACGATCCCTTTTAGTTTCCAATTGAACAATTTGTCTACGTTCTCCTATACACCTTCTCTGGTCATACGGTCTTCACCCTGAGCTTTCTAGGAATCTCGGGCGGCCTTCAACTGTATGATTTTGGTTACCGATTCTTCGCTGTACAATGGCTGTATGACCTTGCTTGCTTCTCCCGTATGGACTTCTTGCTAGCTTCGTACAGACCTTCTAGAATTGTTTGAGCTTTGTTGTATGATGAATTGAGATTTGATCTTCGGTTGATTCACACGTACGGTCTTCACCATGAGCTTTTTGCGAATCTCATGTGGCCTTCAACTGTATGATTCTAGTTATCGATTCTTCATTGTATGATGGTTGTACAACCTTGCTTACTTCTCCTGTACGGTCTTCTTGTTGGCTTTGTACGAACCTTCTAGAATTGTTTGAGCTTTGTCGTACGATGAATTGAGATTTGATCTTCGGCTGATTCACATGTACAATCTTTCCCTTGCAACTTCATATGGCCTTTTCTGTGTTCGAACCTTCCCCTAATATTGTACGAACTTCTATATAATGATCTCTTGTTGGCGCACGTGATCTTTTTGTTGGCCCCATGGTTGCCGTTGCACCAAAAGATCGACTTGTTAATGTTCGATACAACTGCCAAAGTTAACGGATCCATGGGAGGCGGTTAGTCCATGTCACAAATCCCAAGAAGAGCACTGACCATCTACCAACAATCTCCCCCTCAACATTACCCGAGGGGATTCAAACCCATAACCTTTGGCTCCGATACCAATTGTTGGCCCCACGATTGTCGTTGCAGCAAAAGATTGACCTATTAATGCCCGATACAACCGCTAGAGTTAATGGATCCACGGGAGGCGGTTAGTCCATGTCACAAATCCCGAGGGGAGTGTTGACCATCTTCCAACGCTTTTTGCCTTAAGCGTACACCAAGTTTTTGTCTTCACCAAATTCTACTTATGCTCTGTCGTACGGTTTTCACTCCTGCTACGCCATACCCTTTCCTCTTGTTATCTTCTACCTTCTTTGGCTACAAACAATCGTCGTATGATGTACTTTTCCCCTATGTGATTGTTTTCTCCATTGGATGGCATACAATCTCAGCTTGTAGTCTCCGTGGCCTGTCTATTCTTCGCCATACTATTTGATTTCTTCTTTTTCCCGACTCTTCCCTTGGTCGCACGTGTATAGACTGTCGTGTAATGCACTTCCGCTTTTCTTCTTCTCTTTGCCATGCCAAGCTTTTCCCCACTTCTCGTACGGGATTTGCTACTTCTCTCTTTCATACAACGTACGGGCATGCCTTGAAAACCTTTTGTCAAGAATTCCTTTCCTTTAGCGGTGTCTCCTTATTTTTAAATTGTCGTATGATTTTTCCTTTGTTCCTCCTACTTTCCCCTTTTACTTCGATATATTTTTTATTTTAATTTTTCTTTTCAATGCTTTTTTGAATTTTTGAATAATTTTTTCCTTCCTTTATTTTTTCAACCTTTTCTCCTTGTATTTTTTTTTTTCCACTTTTCTCCTTTTAATTTTTTCTTTTTTGGCTCTATTGTTTTTTTTCCACTTTTTTCATTTTTTTCATTTTTCAACTTAACCTTTGTAATTTTTTCAATTTTTGACTCTCCTCCATTCAGTTTTTGCTTTTTACAATTTTCATTCTCTTTCATCCATTTTTCTTTTCTCTATTTTTCTCTCATCGCCTCGTACTTTGACTATTTTGTCACATTTGAATTTGTGAGATGGCGTATCACCTAGTTCTACTACTCCTCCGTACTCGACCAAAAATGTCTGGCTGGACGTGCCCTTCTCATCTTCTTCTTGGATTTCTCCGATCTGTAGCATGTTACACTCTCGGTGGAACACCTCATAATCTTCCATTTGCCAATGAAATAGGCCATTCAATGAGGCTTGTTTCATCCCTTGAGCAACTCTCAAGTTCAAGTATGCCTTCATTGTTCGGCTCCATTGCTTTCCTTCTTTTGCCTGCATTTGACTCTCCCCCATCGGATTCTAATCCAGAGGATGCCAATTCTTCGCTTATAGCTTGGTTCTTCAAATTGATGACGTACTTTCTCCCGTTGCTTTCAATCGAGTGTGTTCCGCTTCCAATTGTGATCTGCCTTGGCGGAAATCAGCCATCATCTTCCAAGTAATGCGTCATACGCCTTCTTTTCCAGTGGGATTACAACAAAGTTCAGCAAGAATGGTTGTGTCCCGATCATCACCTTCTGCACCATCAATGTTCCCAACGGCTTGATGCCATGTTGGTCAGCACCCACCAATTGGAACGTCGATGGCCAGAGCATAGGTTTCTCGAGACTCTTCCATGTGTCTTTGGGTAGTACATTGACTCCCAATCCTCCAACGACGATCGTGTTTGTTAAATTCTTTCCTCTGATCTCCATTTGTACGATCACCGCCCTTCCTGACATTTACTATCAACAACATTGGGTTGATGACTTGTTCACCCTTGGGTGGAGGTTTTGCTATCATCTCCTTCCTTTGGCCTTCGTGTTGCTGGCATTGTTCATCACCGATTACGTTCATGATTATCATTCCTAATTGTGGCATAGTCTGGAGAAGGTCAATCACTTTGATGGTTATTGTGGTCTGCAATACCTGTCGTACAATATTCTTTTCCAACTCTGACTGCCATGAGGCACTTGAATCTCTTGATGGATTCTCCATTCCTTCGCCATCACCTATTCCACTTTTACTTCAACTTCATTCTTTGCTTTTCTGTACATGGGTTGAGGTAGGTGGCTTTCTTTTTTTGTGCTCTGGTGATCACCAATACCTCTTTATTCTAAACTTCCACCTCTACCATATTTATACCTTTCTGCTTCAGGCAGTCGGTATCTTCATGATTGCTCAATCCACACCACTTACAGAGTCTTCCTCCCGTACCTTGATTATTTTGGCATTCCCTAGCAAAGTAACCCCACTCATTGCACTTTCAGCATTGTATCATAGGTCTTCCTTTGTTGTCATACTATATTTTGCTTCTCAAACTTTTGTTGTTTTAGTAACGTCCAAGGGATGCATTGCTATTGTGCTAGGGCTTCGATGGTGTGCTTGGCGAGGTTGCCTATTCTCCTTGTGTAAAGAGCACTTGCATACTTCTTGTTTTCAGGTTGTAATGGCATTCCTTGATGGAATGTCCCATCACTTGGCAGATATCACAAAATAGCTTTTTCAAGCAAATTGCCTTCGTGTGACCTTCCCCCTTACAGTCAGTGCACCACAAATTTTTGGTTTCTCTCGTACTCTCCTTCTCGACCTTCAGCTCCATCATTCTCATCATGTATTTCCTTAATGCTTGGATGGTCTTTGATTCACCATCACTGTTGTCGTTTGTGCTCTCATCATCGTTTGTCTTCCTCTTTCCTTGGGAAGATGTTTTGTCTTCACTCTCTATGTCCATTGCCCAATTGTATGCTTCAACGTACAATGATGGAGGTACGACTTTCATCCTTTTCCTTAACGACAACAACATCCCTTCGATGAACCATCATTTCTTCAATCCATTGGCCGACTGAGTCTCTAGTTTCACCAACAACTCCTTGAGCCTACGATTATAAGCTTGTACATTCTCATGTTTTTCCTACTTCGTGATGTAAATCTCTGCAATGATTTCATTGTCGTCTCTCAGAAGTTTAAATTCTTCCTAGAATGCTTTCTTTAATCTTCCCCGTGAGGCTTTCTTTGTTGCTTTTAGTTTAGTGTACTAGTATATGGCTATGCCTCTTAACCAGTGGTCGATATCTTCCTGCCCATTTGTTGTCTATATGATCTCACATGTCTTGCAATGACGTACTGGATCCTTTGAACCATTTCTCGTTAACTTTGGCAGCTTTTGACTTTCCATGCTCAAACTGACTGGCAGAGTTACCATTTTTCTTCCCCGATGTCCTCCCTGCCTGTTGGACCTGATTGGACTATTTCTCCCAAAACCTTCTGGTGCCTCTCTTGCACTCTCGACGACATACGAGTCTTCCACACATCCCCTCCCAGCATCCTCTGCACTTCAAGTCTCCTGGGGTTCGTCCCTGTACTCCCTCCGTCTGGGGGTCTTTGGCTTGGATCCTCCAATTTTTGGTTCTTCATCATCTGATATGGACAACTCTCAAATGCGACGTATGATGTTTTCAAGTTCTCTTGTTAATTCATTTTCATCATTTTTATATTTTTCTCTATCTGTTACAAACGGTGTCCTAAAAGTGTCTTGATTTTGTTTGTCAACAAGGTTTTTGTTCAATTCGGTGATGTCTTGGTTTATCTCATTAAGGCCTTCATTTGCTTTTTCAACAATTTGTTTCAATCTTCTTCATCAATCTTCATGTTCTTTCAATCTCAATGATCTTCGTAGTCGTTCTTCGGGTGTTTCTTGCCCACTTGGTGTTCGATTTTTATCCTTATTGGGTTGTACGAGCATTGATTATTGGGAGTACACCTACAACTGGCTTCGCATTCTTCCTCCTCCCCTTTGCTTCTTCCCTCGTACCATTGCAATATATGTTTCCTTCATCGTTCTTGGTTGCTCTTAGCTCAAAGGTCTTGCAGTATAATGTAGCGATGAGTGATCAACCTTGGTAGTCTGTTGAGGAGGTGGTCGACCTCTGGGTTGACGTGCAGTTTGTCCCAGATGACCACCTGAGGGATCTCTCGCTTGAGAGCCTCCCTCCGTATGTGATCCCTCAACGAGATGTCCCACAAGTTTATGAGATCCTTCGTTAGTGTGTCTTCCCTATCTTCATTTGTTTGCACCAGCTCTTCGGTTGGCTAACCCATTATGACGCCATTCTCCTGTCTAGGTGATGTTTACCAGGTTCACTTGGCAACGGCGCCAAATTTTTACTCACAGGAATAGATTCAACGTACTACAAGAGTAAACAGAAATATCACATACAAAATATGTACAGGAAACATTCATGTATGAACAATGTGCACAGAATAGTACTTCATTGATTAATGCAATAGAACCAAAGTACAATCATGTGTACTATGTCAACATATGTTGTGTATAACATAAGAATGTAACATAATGAAGCATAATGTATCCTCGTGTCCTGACTACAATGGACCAAAGAATATGTAGTCGCTGGCGTTGGTTGAGAACACCAACCATCACGACTCCCCGTTACAACCAATCCAACTAGTTGGGGACTTAATTTCACAAAACATGTAATATGAAGTATATAAAATATTTGCTACCTATACTATAGTTTTATTTAATTACAATACTTGGCCAACTAATAACACTCTTAATCGACTTCAGCAGCAAGATAGTGTAATGTCCCCCTTCTCAGTCCTAGGAATTTATGTGACCGTTGGCCTATTTCCAGAGACTCGTAGGCTACTCAAAGGAATTTTAGGGTTTCCAAGGTTCTTGGAGGTTTCTCATTAGTTTTTCAAGAGATTGTTGAAGGAGTTTGCCAGAAGGGTTTCTAGGTCTTTCTAGGTTTTTTGAGATGCTTGGTGGGCAGTCATTGCTATTTTTAGCTAAGACTAACTATTTTTAGTAAGTCACAGCTGCATCTCAGAATGTGCTTATTTTGAGATTTGGAGTCACTTACTATTTTTAGTAAGTGCAATTTCTGGCAGTGGTCTTGACCGCAATTCAATACAAAGTTTCTAGTTTTAGCAGTGGTGGCAGTTTCAATTGTTGAGTCCTAATATTTTTGGTAGTATTTGCATCCACTGTCATTGGAGTTTAAAAAAGGAAAATTATAACTTAAGTGATAAAGTCACTTTTTGCCCCCCCCAAGCCTAGGATGATCAACTTAAGTTGTTTTAAAAGGGGGAATATGAGTTTGGACGCCAAGTTTGAAGACTTAAGCATTTTAAAAGTTAATTTTATGCATAATCAAAGGTGGACACCAAAAGTGAAGGTCTCAAGTGTTTTTAATAAAATATTATATTCTCCAAATGTGGCGCCCCGTTTTGAGAGGGAAAAGCAATTCAAACTCTTGGGTCTCAAGTCTATGTAATGCCCTCGCTCTCTTTTGGATATGTTGATTTTGATGTAACGAAGTGCTGCCAAAATGCAAAGTGATCTCCTTGGGCTTTGAGGACGAAATCCCTCTAAGTCAACTTCAGTTTCGAGATCGAGAGATATTTCCTAGTTGAATAATGTTGTAGCTCCATCTCAAGAGTTGCAGTTGGGCTTATTTTGGTGATGGCTATCTCATTTCTTTCCATTCTTGTTGGTTTTGATGTCTTCTAGGTATATCTTGGTGTGTGTGTGTGTGATGATTTGCAGCTTTGGAGGCATTTTTGGTGTGTTATATCAGACTTGGGTGTTGTTGGTTCATGCCTAGCTGAACCACCTTTTTGTTCATACTAATCAGAGGAGTTAATATCTTTTTGTGGGTATTGATTTATTGGTCCTTCCTCCCTTGGGCACCCCTTCTTGCAAAGTTCAGTATTTTTCGTTGGAGAAATGGATTTTTAGGGGCTGGTTGACCTACCTGGGAGGCCGTACACCTTGGCTGGAAGTTGTTTGGGCTCATGACTTTGTTATTCATGCTTGTTAATGGCTGCTCACTACCTTGACTTGGATGCCTAGCATTGTGGGATCATTTGCAAGTGATTTGAGTCAATTCTATTGAGTTCTAGTGTTATGATCATTTGAAGGTTGCTGGTTGGAGTTTCAAACCTGCTGTACATGCATATCAGACCACTGTCCAAGTATATCAGACCTGTTGCAGCAGCTTTGAGACCTTCTACTGACCTCTGGTGGCCCTATCTTGAGGTATACTTGTTCAAGTTTGAAGGGGGTGTTCTCATTCTTCATTATATCATCTTCGAAGGGTGTTTACTTTGCATTTCTGTCATTTACCTCTCATAACAGCAGTATGTAATGGACTGGTATGATTATGTTGAGCTCATTGTAACACCATCGGTAGTACCGTTGATGAATGCTCTTGTACTTTCATTTGATACTTACCCCATTGAACAAGTGGTTGCTCTCGCTGAATAAGTGGTCGAGCTTTACTTTATGTTACTTGTTAATCCTGTTGAATAAGTGGTCAAGTTCTTATTTACTTTCTTGTTATTGCCTACTGAACAAGCGAAGGTTGGTCGGCTTGCCGCCAAGCGCATTTTCCTTTCTTGTATTTCCCATTGAATAAGTAGATGTTTACTTTCACGCACTTGGTTATATTTACTCACCCCACTAACCAAGTGGGGTAGCATAGAGGATTTTTAATATCGTAAGCCAACCACCGTATGCTCACCTTGCCCACATCAGGATCTGGGTAGTCAAAAAGTGGGAGGTGTTCATTTCCAGTTAGCTTGTCTTTCCAGTAATTGCAAGATCCCCTTTTCACCGTATGCTCTCACCTTGCCCACTCTGAGATGTAGGTGATCAGAAAGTGGAGGTTTGTTTATTTAGTTGCTTATTTTTGAATTTTAGCGAATGCTAACGGGTGAAATTCGTGGAAAAAATTGAGGTGGTTATTACAGACAACCACTCAGAGTTGGTCATAGCAGTGGAAAAATGGCAGGTTTGAGAAGTGAGAGTCCTCGGGGAATGGATAGAGGAAATAATGACAATGTTAAAAATGTATTGAATGATTTGGCCAGGGGGCAACAACAGATGATGCAACAGTTTATGAAAACTCAATAGCAATTAATCATAGCCATTGGTCAGATGTCCCAGGACATGAGTTCACTAAGGGTGAATAGGAATGCTATAGGTGAAAGTAGCAATGCAGGAAATGATAACCCACAAGGTGCTAGTTCAAGTGGGTCACATAGACCTTTTCAGCCTATATTCACACCTAGGGAGGAGGAAAAGATTCCACACGAAGAGGAACAACCATTGGTTGATGAGGTACTGGTGGTTTACGACAAGTATAATACACTCCCACATGCAATAAGACAAGAAATGACATTAAATCAATTCATGAACCAACAAAAGGACAAAAGGAAAATACAATAGGAGCAAAGATCTCGAGGCTTGCATAAGGAGTACCAATATGCCTTGGGTAAACTCATTCTTCCGAACTTTGATGGTTGTGGGAAAAGCACAACATGTGCTTGGATACACAAGTTGGACACATTCCTAAATCTTAAACCTATGCCAGAAGCAAAAGCAATTAAATTTGCAACATTACATCTGGAGGAACCTGCATACGATTGGTGGCATCATGGTTTGGTAACTCAAAATCATGCACTTATTCAGTCATATGATGAGTTTAGCAGCAAGTTAATTGCTAGGTTCGACAAGAAGGATGTGGAGGTGTACTTTTGAGAGTTAGCAATGATTACGCGACATGGGGGTGTTGATAGTTACATTAATGAGTTTCAAAAGGTGGTTGTTATGGTTCTTGACATGTTGGAGAGGAGAGTAGTAATGTTATTTGATGAGGGGTTGCATCACAACTTGAGAGGTTTGGTGAAGGCTTTCAAGCCCAATACTCTACAGGATGCTATCCAGATGGCGCTTGACCTTGAGACCACACATCCTACACCTCAACCCCAAAAGAGGAGTTTCAAGGATAATAAACCAGAACACAAACCAGATGGAAGAACTCTCAATCAACCTAAGCCTATGCTACCTAAGTTGGAATTTGAAACAAGGAATGAATTGCATAGGAAGAAGTTATGCTTCACATGCAAGGAACCGTGGGAACCTGATCACAAGTACCTTGGGAAAGGAAAAGCGCATTACATAGAGGTCATCTCCAATATTGATGAGGAGGTTGTAGACAGGAGTTCAGAAAGTGATCATGAAGAGTGGCCACATGAGCACGATGATGCTAATGCAAGAGGTTTGGCACATGGAACTATTGCTTCATTATGAGGAGTCCCTCAGTACCACCCTTTTAGAGTGAGGGGAGTTCTGAGTGGACAGTGGGTTACCTATTTAGTTGACAGCAGGGTGACTCATAATTTCATCAATGAGACTTTAGTGGTAAAGATGTTGATGATAGAGCAGCATCGGGCTTTACTTCCAGCCCTGATTTTTTTTTGTATTAAAGAATAAATTAAATGTATAGCCTATCGGCTATTTAATTTATTGAGATGACTAATGGTGAAGAGATACTTCACCTTGAATGTTAATTAATATTTAATTATTGATGGAGGCCGACTTCTCATCCGCCACCTTTGAGGAGTCACGATTTTTCATTGAGGCCGACCTCTTTGTCTTGAAGGGACGCGATCCTTCTCTCTCTCTTGTATATAAATGAGTTGTTGTTTGTTCATTTACCACATGCATTCTTACATTCATCCATCATAGTGCAATTTCATAGAGAAGCACGAATTCTTTCAAGAGCAGATCAAATTTGTCTAAGGAGGCTGAATCTTTGTCTTCAAGAAGGGCGATATTATCTTCAAATATTGCATCAAGTTTTGGTGTTGTTGTGTGGCCCTATTATCGGCCTCATTGTAAAGATCATTGTTGATTTATATTCAATATATAAGTGATATATTGTTGCTCGGTTTTTCTCCCTCAAGTGGAGGGTTTTCCCAGGGTATATGCTATGTCTATTTGTTTGAATTTGAATTAAAATCTGCATATTTATATCTGAGCCTAAAATTAACAAAAGAAAGGATTGCAGGTGGAGGAATTTCCAGGATTCAACATCATGATGGCTGATGGTTTCAAAATGAATTGCACTAGAAAGTTTTTGCAATTGAGCATTCAATTGAGTGACTATATAATCACTGATGACTTCTATGTGATCGAGATTGGTTAGACCAATGTACTAGGAATTCAGTGATCGCATTCACTTGGCAGGTATAGTCAAGATTTTTAAACGATGGAGTTAGAGTTCATGTCACATGGGAAGAAGATAGTGTTGAGCACGTTGGTGGATGGTGTGTCGAAGGTAGTGACAACAATGAAAATGGAGGCTTGGTTTGGATGTGATGAGGTTGCAAGTGCAGCTCGATAACTTATGTCTTCCGAATCTTCTTCCAAGGATGACAAGGAATACCAGATGGATGACACTTGTGAGAATTAGTATCTTCTTGATAATTCAGATTTAACAGTCGGGTATGGGACAACATTGGGGAATCCAAGGTTCACACATGGAATGACATTTCAGGGTGGGATTATTATTCCTTGCTTATTGAGGACAACACTTCATATCACATTAGAAGGACTCAAGATGAGAGAATTTTCAGATTTGGTTCAAGGATTTTCATCTCACACATGGATGTTTGGTGGCTATCCAATAATGTTGAGCATAAAATTTTCAGATTTGGCATTGATGACCGCAGTTGATTACTAGGGGTTGTGTGCAAGGAATTGTCACTTTAATACATGGAATTTGAGTGATGATGCTTTTGAAGTTTTGGTTCCATGGGTTTGCATGACTGTGAGAATGTTTCACAAGGTAAAGCAAGAAGTTAAAATGGTGGATTTTGGTTGTATCAGAGTGGAGCAGCAAAGTTGTGGTGGAGCATTCATAAGGTTGATATGGGATCCTGGTAATTGGTCATGGTATACATATCCAGATTGCTTGGGTACAAGCAATCTTCGGGAAGCGAGGATTGTAATGTCCCCAATTTCCGAATAGCCACCATCAAGACAACTCAATTAATTAAATATTAAACTGTCCTAAAATAATATTTAATGGACGTTAATATTTAATTGATTAATAAAATGTTAAAAATGCTCAAATATTAAATAAGTTACTTTATAAAGGAAAATATTTAATATTAAAATATGAAAAGACGGTGGACTATAAAAGGTGGACTATAAAAGGTGGCCAAAAGGAATTCATGAGATCTTTTTGAAAACTCTTATTGGGAATGTGGAGAGCAAAAACCCTCAAGTTTGAAGGATTGGATGAAAACCCAAATCCTTCCACAGGTGGATTCAACTCAAAATCACATTGGGCATCAATAAAAGTTTTGGTTTGGTTTTAGAGTTTGAAAGTTTTCCAGAATTTATTCAAATATGCAATGAATGCAAGCAGCTACGCCATGAGGGGAATCAGATATGGTAGTTTGTTATGGAAAATGTAATGTGCATAGTTCTCTATGTTCAATGCTGCCACCTTTTACAACTTGTAAGATAAATTGAGATTGCTTATATGCAGCAAGTGTGTTTTAGTAGTGCATTCCAAGTGGTAATGTAACAAGTATCCCTATTTATATCGACTTGTTAATAACCAGCCAAACCTTGTAATGAATTGATCCTAGTCTGGAGTTGGAAACAAGCAGGTCATATGGTTTTGATTAGGAACCATGTAATTTCACAAAGGTGTTGACAAGCTAAAATGGGATGCTTGCCTGGCGTAGCCATTTCCCTCACTCTCGTCCCTATTCTAAAGAGCCGCCACTTATACCTTTAATTACATTCCCAAGCTATGTGGAAAAGTGCCTTATATTGTAGGAATAGGTTGGGTTGAAGTGTGAAGGATAAATTGAAAGAATTAACTTAAACTTTATATAGATGAGTGATGTGGCTTGGGAGGGAATTTAATGGAGAATATATCTTCAATGCAATATAAGTTTCAGATATCTAGGTGTCATAACATGGGAATAGCCACCTAGTAGCGGCAATGCTAATTCAAAGGGTTTGTGGAAGATTTGTAGTCTTAAGATTGAGAGCGGCAATTAAAGGATATCGATGGTGTCTACGAAGTTAAAGGTATCGGGTTTAGTGACTGACAGAATATATGATGGCACAGCCTTTATGAAGCATACCATGATGCTAATGAAGCTATCGATGCACACCATAAACTCCTAGCAGTCGAGATTACCTTAGCCACCAGTTGTGTATAGGAATAAGCTACAAGTGGAGTTGGGCTTAATGTCACAAGTAATTTCAAGTGATGTGGTTGTCAATCTTACAGTTTGGAAGTATGTTGGCCTACGCAGCTAAAAAGTGGAAGATTCAAACTTAATACTTCATCGAATGGATTAAGGGACGCCAATGGAAGACTATATGATAAGCGTTGGAACTAAATGTTTATATATGTTTCCTTATTACATGTGGAAGGTAACAGTTTGACAAAATGCTTGCATTGTCAAACTTGTCAAATATTGGGAAATTTCCATCCATAGTGAGCTAGGACCTTTACATCTCATCACTCCCGTGAGCAACTTAGCTTCTTCTCCAAAATCTTTTCTCATTGTCAACCACGTGCTCAATTCATCCTTGTCTTATTCCATATACCAATCATTGCCAATCCATCTTAGGATAGTTAGAAATTACTTGATCCAATAACTCTTGTCAATTTGACCGTTAGTGCCAAATGTTTTCACATGTTTTATAGTGTCAAATGAGGTCTTGATTGCCATCTCCCCAAACTTGAATAAGATTTGTTTATCCCCTAGTGGCATCAACTTCTTCATGAGATTTGTTTTGGTGTATTACCCAACAATTTGATATGCCCTAATCATGCTATTGCATTTACCATCATGAAATCCTCTCCTCAAGTAGGCCAAGATGTTTTGTTAGAATATTGTAATTCATTCCTCAACACCATCAACCTTCAATCTCCATACCTCACTCCATTCATGTTATGAGAAGGGCTTACACCATCCTACTCCATGTTGTCTCTTGATTTCATACCTGTCAGCCTTAACCTTGCTCATCAGCAACCCTACCTTCTATCAACAATCCTTTCCTTTGTCAACAATCCCCTCATCATTGACCCACTCATTCTCAAGCCTATTGGCATGTCTTTGTCAATATTTTTGTCATCATTAACCTCCTTGCCATCTATGTCCAATTTTGTCATTTGGATCAATCACTAACATTGTGTCGAGAGGGATCATCAATTGATCTTCTTCTTCCACTATGTTGGCCACCAGCTCATTCTTAGTTAGTATTGGTTCCTCCCTTGTCTTTGACAATATATCTAAAATCTTTGTCTTCGACAATATCTCTTTGGTAGGCATGAGTTTTTTACAGTCCATGAAGAGGACAATATTTCAACATTTGGATTCAACTACGTTTGTTTTTTTGCATCAACATTTTGGATAACACTCCGTGAATCCTTTTTTTTCCCATCAACATTTCAGATCACACTCCAAGAATTTTGTAGTGTGATCCAAAATGTTGATGTAGAAAAACAAACACATTTGAATTTAAAGGCTGAAATATTGTCAATATCTCTTTAATTATTTTCAACAGACTTTGTTTTCTTCTTTTTTTTATGCTAATGGTTTGTATCTTTTGACATTAATAGTCCCTCTCTAGAGTCTTCCTCATGGAGAAGATTCACAGAATATGATTTAAAATGTTGATGCAAAAAGCAAACACAGTTGAATCCAAAGATTGAAATATTCTCAATATCTCTTTAATCATTTTCAATAGTCTTTGTTTTCTTCTTTCTCTTCATGCTAATGGTTTGGATCTTTTAGCATTAATACTATTCTCTAGAGTCCTCATCATCATAGGTATCAACTTATTCTTATAATCTCTTCAGGAAAAACTCATCAATTCTTCTCACATCACTTTGTCTCTGTACCTCATGCATTCTTCTCAAATGGTATTCAAAGTTGTCTTATACATTGGCAATTTGCTTCTTGTTGCCACTCTTCTTGGCGATTATGTAAGTTGAGATAGTAATAAGCACAAAAACAAATGAGAATATCTCAACACACTCATTCCAAACTTAGTTTTAAACCAGTTGACCCATTAGAACATATACATCTTTGGACTATTGAAGATTGTAGTCATTGACAGACAAATCCCAAAGAAGACTTTGACAGACAAATCCCAAAGAAGACTTTTACTTTTATCCCAAAGAAGTAAAAATTTCATTTTTTAAAATTTTTGCTTTCCAACAACAACAATCATTACTGATGGTAGGCTATCATGCTCATTCCACAAACCATAAAAATTTATGACAAGAAGAATGGATGGCCATTGTGAATGACAATGAAACCAATGATTCACACAAGCTACAATCTCAAAAAGCGAACAGCACCAAAAATTTAGGAATGAAATGCAAACTATATAAATATGGTAAGCAACAGAAAGAAACAATATTAATATAATCTAGATATACAAAACAGCAAAGAACTCTCTAAAACTGTATGGAATAGTCATCATCACATTATAAAAGAAAACAGAAAACT
>VDFB02368882.1:0-63299 GCA_007258455.2 Sequoia sempervirens | reverse complement strand
TCCATGCCTTACTATTTATAGTAAGTCCTTCAATTCTTGCATCTCTGGAGCTCAGAATGATTTGAAATTTTGAACGCTGGATCTTCATGACTTCATCAACCTGTCGACACTGCCATTTCGAGCTGACCCGCCATTTATAGCATGTTTTTGGAGGTGATTTACTATAAATAGTAACTGCTTGCTTCTGATAGCTCCACTGCTCCGATTGACTTGAAATTTGAATGAGGCGCTCCTCACCACGTGACCTGTCTGTCGATATCAACGCATGCACTTGACTTGCTATTTTTAGCCTGTTTCCAAATTAACTTACTATAAATAGTAAGTGCTCCATTTGACTTGAAATTTTACCAGCAGATAGCCTGAAGGATGCTGATCGCAGTGGTTTACACCGGTTTTCGAAAATTCTGACCTTTTACCCCTTTTTTCAGGCTCCGAAGTTGGAAACCCTAATTTTCTCTGCATGCGTATCAAATGATCTTTGTTTGTCTTCGTTTCTGCTGCATTGCGATCAGTTCGTGATTCTGAACTGCTGGGAGGTGGCCGTCGGGACACACCTGCTAAAAATAGTAAGTTCCTTGCTGAGTGATTATCTCCATTTGCATGTCATACCACTGCGAAGCTCTCGAAAAACCCATAAGGAATCATCCGACATGCAAAGGAAACCCTAACATGCAAACCCTAAAAATGGCCTCGGAAGACTGAATTCTGAAAGTTGTCGTCTCGTTTTGCATGTTATACCGTTGCGAAGGCCTCGAAAAACCCAGAAGGAATATCCAGACATGC
Organism: Sequoia sempervirens; assembly: GCA_007258455.2. Lineage (NCBI taxonomy): Eukaryota > Viridiplantae > Streptophyta > Pinopsida > Cupressales > Cupressaceae > Sequoia > Sequoia sempervirens. Next base: position 62,516 of record VDFB02368882.1, on the reverse strand, counting down.
AAAGAAAAATTCTGCATCTAGGCCCTGAAATTTGTCCCGGAAGCCAGACTGCTAAAAATAGAAAGTGGTCTGTTTCAGCTCAAATTTTGCATGCGAGTAACTTGATGTGTTCTGAATGCTGTGTGACTGTTGGAATCTCAGAAATGCTGACGAATTGCCCGTAATTTCACACTTACTAAAAATAGTAAGTACCTCAAATCTTGATGAAAACTTGCTGAGAGCCTGCCGGAAACATGCTGACAACAATGTTAAGCTCAATTTTCAATTAATTCACTTCGTTCGACCTTGGATTGACTAGGAAAGATGAAACCCTAATTTTCAAACTTGGTCAATTTTACGCTTGTTAGGCTCACAGACAGAAACATCCCCAGAAAGCAGACCAGAGAAGAGAGAGAGAGAGAGAGAGAGAGAGAGAGAGAAACCAAAGCCAAAAGACCAGAATGGAGCAAAAATTAGGGGTCCCCATCTTGAATGGGGCGATGTGTGAAAAGGTCACAACAGATCGGTTGTTTTGTTGAACAGTGAGTTGCAGTTGGATGCCTGGTCTTTGTTGCAAATTGTCTAATGGCTGAAATTTGTGGAATCATGATGATTGGGTGTCTTGAGTATTACAAGGGTTTGAACTGGTGGAGCTAGTGTGGTCCTAGTTTCTGGTTGCTTTGCAGGTGCCTGTGTGATCTTCGTCAAGTGGGAGATTGTTGGAATTGTTGCCTCAAGCTCACAGGCTGGAACCTCTGGAAGAGAAAAGTCGGTGTGACTTTTCTTTGGTCTGGCCGACTGGCAGTTTGGGAACCTTGTGAAATATTTTGGTCGCTGTGACCCTACAGAAGTCTTGCCGAACGCGTTCACTGTGGAGTCTATCGCTGTGACATAAAGCAGTCGTTGTAAACTCTCACCGCGTGGAGATCTCTGGCCGACAGGCCATTCAATCGGGCGTCGGGGAGACTCATAGCGACCGGGGGCTTCAGAGTGACTTCAACACTCGGGAAGAAGTCCCAGCGACATTGGAAGGTCTTGCTGACAGGGATACGCATTGAAGTCATCGGGATAATCTATGGCGGCTCGGTGAGAGGTCTTACCGAAAGTAACATGTCTCGGCGACAGTGTTGGAGCTTTCGGGGAAACCCTTGGGTGATCGGTAAGAAGTCTTACCGATAGTGATATGTCTCACCGACGGACATTCAGAGTAACACTTTTGTTTCGGTATGATGTCCCAGCGATCAATGAAGGTCTCGCCGACAAAGGCCTTCGCGGTAACTCAAAGACTTCGGCGTGAAGTCTTGGTGATAGGATGATGTCTCGCCAACAGCAAGTGGGGTCATCGGTTCGGTGTCACTCTTGGCGAACAGTGAGTTCAGGATAACATGAAAGCCTCGGTAAGATGTCTTGCCGAAGGTTGATTCTCTCACCGATAGTGGAACACATCGATGTGACTTAAAGGCTTCGGCATGAAGTCTTGGCGAAAGCGGTAAGTCTGGCCGACAAGATTGACTCGGGGTGACTTGGAACTTGCGGGGTGATGTCTTGGCGAAGGGTATTTGTCTTGCCAATAGGAATGCGATGGACGTCAAAAGTTTTGGTTTGACCTTTGCCTAAGTCTGGCCGACAGTGACATCGGTATAACATAAAGGGCTCGATATGATCTCTCAGCGAATGACTAAAGTCTTGGCGACTAAGGAACACTTTGGAATGACTTATGAGCTTGGTGTAACGTCTCATTGAATGGCAATTGTCTCGCCGATGAGAATGTTGATTTCGGTATGACTTGTGGATATCGGTAGAACCTCTTGCCGATGGAGACGACTCTTGGCGACGACGTGTAATCGGGACTTGTGGCATCGGGGAGACACTTCTAGTGTCTCACCGACATGCGACACAAGTTGATCACTGTTGACCGAGTGAAGATTGTCCGACGTGGTGCGATATGGACAAATCAGAGAAAGCAAAATGTGAACCGTCGCTGAGCTGGATGATTCGACAATTGTGATCCGACAGTTAGAAACAAACCGTTTCATAGAGCCGAAGCCGAAGAGAAAGAAGTGAGAGCGAATAGATGTGAAGGTAGAGTGGCTGGATGGAAGGCCGAAGCCATGAGGCCGTAACAGGTGACTCAGAGAGCTGACGAGATGTGAAGGCCGAGAGGCTGGTTGTATGGCTGGGGGGCCTTGAGGCCGGAACAGAGGAGAAGAGAGAGCTTCCGATCATGAATCTTGTTTGACCTCAATTATGTTGATCTACACTGTATATGTGATGGTATTGTAACAGTGCTAAGATCATTTAGTTTGAGAGGGTGATCAAAAACTATACAGGGAAATCTGTTGTTACTAGTTGTATCTAGAATGAACAAGATGTAATCTCTGAAAGGCTAAGAGCCTGAAACTGTATTGTAACTTCCTGTTGCTGAATAATACAATGGCTCGATCTTTGGAGTGTGGGGTTTTTTATCCAAAAGGATTTTCCCCACGTAAATCTTTGTGTTCTTGTTTTTTGTTTCATCTTTCATGCTTGTTGGTTCATGTAGTAGAATCTGTTAATGCTTGCTGTTGAATTTACATGTGTTTCTCTCATATGGATCAATGTAGGAAATGAACTGTGTCTGTTCCGCATTTGGACATAGTTGTTCGTGTCTTTGAGGCAACCTAATCGAAATGAAAGTTACCGAAGGCACTACTGTTTGGAGTTTTCACTAGATACGCTCCTAGATTTCCTTACAATGGGAAGAAGATAGTGTTGAGCACGTTGGTGAATGGTGTGTTGAAGGTAGTGACAACAATGAAAATGGAGGCTTGGTTGGATGTGATGAGGTTGCAAGTGCAGCTCCATACCTTATGTCTTCCGAATCTTCTTCCAAGGATGACAAGGAATACCAGATGGATGACACTTGTGAGAATCAGTATCTTGTTGATAATTCAGATTTAACAGTCGGGTATGGGACAACATTGGGGAATCCAAGGTTCACACATGGAATGACATTTCAGGATGGGATTATTATTCCTTGCTTCTTGAGGACAACACTTCATAAGTTTGAAGGATTGGATGAAAACCCAAATCCTTCCACAGGTGGATTTAACTCAAAATCGCATTGGGCATCAATGAAAGTTTTGGTTTGGTTTCAAAGTTTGAAGGTTTTCCAGAATTTATTCAAATATGCAATGAATGCAAGCAGGTATGCCATGAGGGGAATCAAATATGGTAGTTTGTTATGGAAAATGTAATGTGTAGAGTTCTCTATGTTCAATGTTGCCACCTTTTACAACTCGTAAGAAAAATTGAGATTGCTTATATGCAACAAGTATCCCTATTTATATCGACTTGTTAATAACCAGCCAAACCTTGTAATGAATTGATCCTAGTCTGGAGTTGGAAACAAGCAGGTCATAGGGTTTTGATTAGGAACCATGTAATTTCACAAAGGTGTTGACGAGCTAAAATGGGATGCTCGCCTGGCGTCGCCATTTCCCTCACTCTCATCCCTATTCTAAAGAGCCGCCACTTATACCTTTAATTACATTCACAAGCTACGTAGAAAAGCGCCTTATATTGTACGAATAGGTTGGGTTGAAGTGTGAAGATAAATTGAAAGAATTAACGTAAACTTTATATAGATGAGTGATGTGGCTTGGGAGGGAATTCAATGACAGAATATATCTTCAATGCAATATAAGTCTCAGATATCTAGGTGTCATAACATGGGAATAGCTGCCTAGAAGCGGCAATGCTAATTCAAAGGGTTTGTGGAAGATTTGTAGTCTTGAGATTGAGAGCGGTAGTTAAAGGATATCGATGGTGTCTACTAAGTTAAAGGTATCGGGTTTAGTGACTGACAAAATATATGATGGCACTACCTTTATGAAGCATACCACGATGCTAATGAAGCTATCGATGCACACCATAAACTCCTAGCAGTTGAGATTATCTTAGTCACCAGTTGTGTATAGGAATAAGCTACAAGTGGAGTTGGGCTTAATGTCACAAGTAATTTCAAGTGATGTGGTTGTCAATCTTACAGTTTGGAAGTATATTGGGCTGCGCAGCTAAAAAGTGGAAGATTCAAACTTAATACTTCATCGAATGGATTAAGGTACGCCAATGGAAGACTATATGATAAGCTTTGGAACTAAATGTTTATATATGTTTCCTTATTACATGTGGAAGGTAACAGTTTGACAAAATGCTTGCATTGACAAACTTGTCAAATATTGGGAAATTTCCATCCATAGTGAGCTAGGACCTTTACATCTCATCACTCCCGTGAGCAACTTAGCTTCCCCAAAATCTTTTCTCAATGTCAACCACGTGCTCAATTCATCCTTGTCTTATTCCATATACCAATCATTGCCAATCCATCTTAGGATAGTTAGAAATTACTTGATCCAATAACTCTTGTCAATTTGACCGTTAGTGCCAAATGTTTTCACATGTTTTATAGTGTCAAATGAGGTCTTGATTGCCATCTCCCCAAACTTGAATAAGATTTGTTTATCCCCTAGTGGCATCAACTTCTTCATGAGATTTGTTTTGGTGTATTACCCAACAATTTGATATGCCCTAATCATGCTATTGCATTTACCATCATGAAATCCTCTCCTCAAGTAGGCCAAGATGTTTTGTAAGAATATTGTAATTCATTCCTCAACACCATCAACCTTCAATCTCCATACCCCACTCCATTCATGTTATGAGAAGGGCTTACACCATCCTACTCCATGTTGTCTCTTGATTTCATACCTGTCAGCCTTAACCTTGCTCATCAGCAACCCTACCTTCTATCAACAATCCTTTCCTTTGTCAACAATCCCCTCATCATTGACCCACTCATTCTCAAGCCTATTGGCATGTCTTTGTCAATATTTTTGTCATCATTAACCTCCTTGCCATCTATGTCCAATTTTGTCATTTGGATCAATCACTACCATTGTGTCGAGAGGGATCATCAATTGATCTTCTTCTTCCACTATGTTGGCCACCAGCTCATTCTTAGTTAGTATTGGTTCCCCCCTTGTCTTTGAAAATCTATCTAAAATCTTTGTCTTCGACAATATCTCTTTGGTAGGCATGAGTTTTCTACAGTCCATGAAGAGGACAATATTTCAACATTTGGATTCAACTACGTTTGTTTTTTTGCATCAACATTTTGGATAACACTCCTTGAATCCTTTTATTTTCCATCAACATTTCAGATCACACTCCAAGAATTTTGTAGTGTGATCCAAAATGTTGATGTAGAAAAACAAACACAATTGAATTTAAAGGCTGAAATATTGTCAATATCTCTTTAATCAATTTTAACAGACTTTGTTTTCTTCTTTTTTTTATGCTAATGGTTTGTATCTTTTGACATTAATAGTCCCTCTCTAGAGTCTTCCTCATGGAGAAGATTCACAGAATATGATTTAAAATGTTGATGCAAAAAGCAAACACAGTTGAATCCAAAGGCTGAAATATTCTCAATAATCATTTTCAATAGTCTTTGTTTTCTTCTTTCTCTTCATGCTAATGGTTTGGATCTTTTAGCATTAATACTATTCTCTAGAGTCCTCATCATCATAGGTATCAACTTATTCTTATAATCTCTTCAGGAAAAACTCATCAATTCTTCTCACATCACTTTGTCTCTGTACCTCATGCATTCTTCTCAAATGGTATTCAAAGTTGTCTTATACATTGGCAATTTGCTTCTTGTTGCCACTCTTCTTGGCGATTATGTAAGTTGAGATAGTAATAAGCGCAAAAACAAATGAGAATATCTCAACACACTCATTGCAAACCTAGTTTTAAACCAGTTGACCCATTAGAACCTATACATCTTTGGACTATTGAAGATTGTAGTCATTGACAGACAAATCCCAAAGAAGACTTTTATGCCAACTTGTATTCTCATCTCTATCTAGCTTCACATCAATCAAAGTTCACGTACAAGAAGTAAAAATTTCATTTTTTAAAATTTTTGCTTTCCAACAACAACAATCATTACTGATGGTAGGCTATCATGCTCATTCCACAAACCATAAAAATTTATGACAAGAAGAATGGATGGCCATTGTGAATGACAATGAAACCAATTATTCACACAAGCTACAATCTCAAAGAGCGAACAGCACCAAAAATTTAGGCATGAAATGCAAACTATATAAATATGGTAAGCAACAGAAAGAAACAATATTAATATAATCTAGATATACATAACAGCAAAGAGCTCTCTAAAACTGTAAGGAATAGTCATCATCACATTATAAAAGAAAACAGAAAACTAGAAAATGGAATATCTATTTTTTTATAATGGTCTACAACGCAGGTGTGGCTCGCATAGGTTCTGACAGTAGACATGTGGTGGAGATCGTCAATCAACTCATTACAGCTCATACATATAAGAAGAGATAGGGTTAAACATGACAATTGACCTCAAGTCTTAAGATCACTCTTATAACTCAAAAATTAATTAATGAATTCAAGTACATCACATCATAGGCCATACAATGAAACCCTTTTATTTATTCATTTGTCTTATTCTGGAACTAGAAAAGGGAACCAAAATATGCTCTAAAGAGCCAATGAAGACAAGACTTTACAAAGAGAATCTATCAACTCCTCTGGTAGGCAAACGAAATTCTAAACTTTGAAAGATTTTAATGTTGTGTCCATGCCAAATATATATCAGACTAAAAATACAAATATGGATTTAGAATGTGGCACCAAAGGCAGAATCAAAAGTAAATAGGCAAAGTTCAAAATGATGGTAAGATATCCTATTGCTTCACTGTAGATGAAGATTATGACCATGTAGGGACAAACTGAACTACAGAATTCGCTTTATAAACATATGAGGAAAACTACAGTACCTTCCTTGGGGGATAGAACCAACACAAATTCAGAGTGACTCCTCGTGCACATAAAATCTATATCCACTGGTCAATATCCAAGAAAGAGAGAAGGAGCCTGTAGGAGAAGGCAAAGACCTGCATATTATGGGGTGGGGTAATAAAGATGATTGGGACCCCCTCATCCTGCTGGTTTTATTGCACTTGTTGCTTTATTTCTTATCTGTTGACGTTTTATTATGAACATGTGGCTTATGTGGCTGTTTCCTTTTTGGGACCACTTATTATTTGTAACTTCATCTCACAGTTTAGCCAGTTTGACTTTGGGTCAAGATTCCATGCTGCCTGCTATTTTTTGAGGATTAGTTGTTTTTTCTAACCTTGGTTTTAATATTATATGGTATAATTCATCAAAAGAATATACAAGAAAGAGAAAAGGATGGGCTATTACTTAATGAAAATCCATAAAGTTTCATATATTATTTACTTCTGACAGGAGAACTCAAATTTCTTACAAATCTCCAAGAAAAGTACACTTTTATGGGCACCTTGTGCCAGTTTGAGATTGCTTTCTAAGAATAACTTTGAATTAAGATACAAAAGGCTCAATGAAAAGAAGATTAATCTCTTAAAAAACTAAGAAAGATATTTTCTGTATTAAATGGTTATTTAAATAAAGCTAATAAGTTTAACTATTTGCATGACTTCAAAATTTGTGGTCTGCTTCTGAAACATCAAATTTTGAAAAAAAAAAAAAAAGGAAAGAAAAGGCACAAGTTTAGGAAAATAATTGACCAGCATTAACAATGCCAATGCCAATTCTTGGAAGGTTCAATCACAATATAAATGAAAACCTCAAAGCCTGGATCACCTGATAAAATAAAATATAACACACATCCAGCAGTTGCCAAAAACTCAGATTAAACTGGTTACAAATGATTTATGAATGCAAAAATATCTAAAAACTTTTATATTTGAAATGAACTCTGCACCACAAAGCAAAACGTTGAAAAATGCACTTGACATTGAAAGTTCTACTCGAAACATTTGTCCTTTCCAAAACAATGCTTCTTTGCCAGAGTAGTTTTGAATCATCAAAATTTGAAACTGAAAAACAGTCAAAAAGAACAAGATGGCATACATAGAATTTCCAGATGTCATTTTGCGAATATCCCAGAGCTTAGTTGTCTGGTCTTTTCCATTGGAGATAAAGTACCTCCCATCACCACGACTATCGATAAAAGTAATACCTTCCAAGTGCCCAACCAGACTCCCTGCTGGTTGTGCTCTAGATGTAAGGCATCGGCGATCCCAAACCTATAAAAAACACACGTACAATAAAATCAGTAAAATTTATTGCATATGCTAAACAGAACAGACACTAAACTGATATAATTTCAAAAAGAAAAACACACACACAGAATACCTTGCAGCAGCTATCATCACTTCCGGAATAAATTAAGTGACCAGTTTCATCTGCAAAGGCCACAGTATTGACATCATCCTGCAAAAATAGAGCAAAAGCATGCACCTTAAGTCTCTGTTATCTATTTTCCAAATAGATGAAGAGTTGTTGTAAGATATTAAATACTGCTGACTTCAGATTATCAAACAATTTCAAATAAGAGTCATATGCAACAAGCAAGACTTTTGGACTAATATAAGAAGGTAAGATGTAGATGTAGACATTGTCAGGAATGTTGAAATAACTAATTAATAAAATGCACCCTATATATTTCAAACTAATTTGTAAAACCACAGCAGAGCATAATCACTCAGTTTCCAAATTTTCCTTTCAATATTACTATTGATTTTATGTCCTGATATCAAAATCATTCAGATGTTTTAAGTGCCCAGGTATATGATCCAAACATGATCACATGTAAGTTTCTTTGCAAACATAGCATTTATATTATTTTCTATTGCACAACACATGTTGAGCCAAACTTGAAATTGCAATACCAAAGAATACTAACAATCTTTTGCCAAACTTGAAAGTGCAATAATGCATGCTTGGGCACCACGGCAAGGGAAATATAGGGCACTACCTTGTGAGCTTCTATCTGTAAAGAAAGCTTGCTTGCTTGTAGATCATAAACGTATATAGATTTGTCACTGCTGCCAGCAACAAGTTCCCGTCCATCAGTTGAAAATTTAACACAAAAAAGTCCGAAGGAGTAATCTCCTGTTGCATCTATGGAGAAGTCAAGTCCTTCATGAATTTCCTGCATAGATTCAGTCCATCAAACATTTCCATTATCTTATAGTATTCTGTTTACACTATGAAACTATGGCAAAAGTAGCACAGATCAATCTCTATTATATATACGTTCAGTGCATCAATGTCAGGAAATAAAATCCATCTTTTAATATTAAGCAAATCATAAATCTTTTGCTCTTACAAGCATAAAAAATTGCGGCTTGTGCCTAGGTTCATATTATTTTACCATGTGAAATGAACATGATATGCAAGTCAATGTACAAAATATACCGTGATGTTTGCTAACGATTCAATGCCACTGCTTCCAACATTCACAATATGTACAACAGGTGTGATACTAGCATAAACCTGAAAAAATAACAACACATGTGAATCTTGTATGTTCATGAAAATATTGCACCATTTATGTTTTTTAGTATCTTCGAAACATAATGGCAGTTTCTACTCTTTTTGTTACTCATTAAAGACACAATAACTACAGGATGCATTAGCATAATAATGCATATCTGGAAGTCCGAAACAAAATTAATATTTCAGATATTATTTAAATACTCCTCCACCCACCAAATTGGAATAAAGAAGCAAATTTAAGCCTTGGATTAGATTATGATCAGTCAGAAACTTTATTGATTGCCTCTATAAGCAAGACATATTGACAAGTGGCATAACTTGCAGCCTAAATCGGGCCACCTATTGCTAGAACTTGGAAACAAAAACCAATTTGGGGCACAACAATATTTCCCTGAAGATGAATGGGGTAGCTCACTTGAAACATCAGACAAAAGCTTGATAGATTCTGCACAGTTATTCCAGAAAAAGACTTGACACATTTAGGCTATTTTATAGCACAATACACAAGTTAGACATTGTAATAATAACTAGACTTATTAGTCTCCTCAATATTGTTTAAATTCTAAAAGGCAAAGGAGATGTCATGAGTTCATCTGATTGTTGTTTACTTTATTGAGATGTGGCAGCATGTTGAATGCTGTTGATAACACCTCAATGTCAAGTTGGAATATCATTAAGAACAAAATTGCCACTGAAATCTTTCTGTTCATAAGTCTGAAGTCTAAAGTTATGAATATCTTCAATTTCTAAACCATTATGTGTCCAAATTAAAATGCATTTGTGAAACTACCAAACAAGCTCACAATTAAAACTACCATAATATATTTGCATTCAAATATTTTTAGCAGGAACCATTGTTCAAACTTCACACAAAAGCCTAATCTAGGATTTTCCAAACTCACAAGATAACGCTGATCAGGTGAAAGTGCTGTGTCAGTGACTGTCCAACGTAAGCTCCTGGCAGACACATTCTTCTGAACTTTCCATCCCTTGTCCACATTGTATATTTTTATATGACGGTCCTGTTTCATAGGACCACAACACAATCATCTAGATAGGATGCTAACAATAATCTTATAGAGCACAGTAACTCTACTGCTCTTTTAGTTTTATTTTATCTTTCTTTGAAATGAAAGAAAGGGAAAAATGAGTGTTTGAAACGGAGAATTTTTAGTAGAAGCCAACTGTGGTAAGAGCTTAAGGTTACCTGAAATCCAGCCACAAACAGGGAGCCATCTATTGAAAATTGTCCCACATAGGCTCTACTATTTAACTTTTCAACTTGAACTGGGCCACCAGTTGGTATATATCTGCTGGCAACATGACAGCGATCTGCTGCACTAAATTTCCCTCTACCAGACACATTTAATTCTCTGCCTGCGAGCATAGAAAGTGTTGAAATACCACCTTTCTGGTTTTTCCCATATACCCTGGATAGCATTCCATTTGGTGCTGAACTCAATTTTGTTATATATGCAACTTCGTGGTCCAGATGGGGTATGTCTTCTCTTTTTTTCTCTTTTCTGCGCATACTTGCATTCGAAAGCTCCTCTTCGGGTGTATGACCTAAAAAGATACCAAATGGTTCTTCAGAAGAATCATCCATACTAAACCCTTCAGAACTTCCATCACTATTATCCCCAGTATCAGAATGGTTTTGGGGTTGGGAATTCCCCATGACAATCCTTTGTCTTCTGGTTGCGTCTTCTGGTCTTTGATTAATTTGGTCTCGATTTTCTGGCACTATGCGCAAATTAAGATCTCCAGCAACCCGAATGGCTCGAAGTGCAAAAACAGAATTTGTGTTCTCATGACCCACCATTTCTAAAAAGAGTAAATGAAGTTTACCAAAAAAATAGAAAAAAATCCAAGGGAAAGACAATGGCAAAATGTGAAGAAAAGAGCACATCTCCAAAAGATGCTCTGACTAAAATGGGGGTCAACAAGTGTTTGGTAAAATGAAGGTTCAAAGAACAGTTATCAACTAAGTTTTCTACAATTTATTGAGTAATCAACTTTTCCAATGAAAGAAAATTTCTGATTCCAGAGAGTTGGTTGCAAAAATAATACCTTTTAACCAATATCTCTGCAAGATTGTGACATCCAACCATCAACTTCTGGCATTAAATGTGTCTTGGACTGAGCACCGGAATAATGGCTCAATGTTCAAAAATGATCAAAAATTCAAGCAGAAGATGTATCCACAGACAATGTCAGGAAACATATAACCCCCAATCTGCATAATAAAAGACCAACAAAATTGTTACGAGTCTGGATACAATTTCTACAGGAAATGGGCAATAACAGTAAACCTGAAAAACAAGTTACCAGTTATGTAGATAAAATTGTATACATAATACAACATATGTGGAACCCAGACCACCAAACTGATCATTTCAAATTCAATAAATTTTTTTTTTAAAAAAAAACTATATCTTTGAATAGGAAAGGAATTCCAACTTAATAGGATAATATTCAATATTTAATCATCATGCCTAGGTACTAAGAAAAACAAATAATACAAGAAGTGTGTCTTTATGTACACAAATACTTATAAGTTATAACTGCTCAGAGCTTTTAAAGGATAAAAATAAAAAATACAAAAGTTTCATTTTATATAGAATGCTTAAGAGGAAATAAGTGATTTCACATACCAGCTTCTATTATTTCAGTTGAATAATGTGCATCTCTATGTAAGACTGAACTTCATTCAATATCTCGTCAATTTTGGACATGGATTGGTTGTAACTTGTGACGCAACTTTCTAAAGTACCAAGAGCTACAAGGGAAACATCATCTATTTGAAGTATAATCAAAGTGTTCAATTACATGGCAGGTACAGATGCCTGTGACAGAGAGTTATGGTCATAACTGTACCAAACACAAAGAAGAGTATACTAATAGTATTGCAATACTAGTGAATTTAAATGGTGCGTAGTGATACAGGTTTGGGTACAAAAAAATTTCCATCTGTGAAGCTTTAACATATACTTTCTTTGCATTTAGCTTGTTATAACTGTGCTTGACACCCTTTAACTTTGTATCTATTTCAGTGTGCCTTTTCATATCGAATTTGAAACCTGAAGATCTGGATTTCATAATGGGTATCAGAGCTTATTGTTCTTTACAAAGGCACTATAGATACATTACTTAGACAAGTCTCAGCACCTAACCAAAATGGCAAAAACAGATACCCCAATTATGTGCATGTGCCTGTATTTGGTGTGCAACCATACTTGTACCTTACGTCACAGGTTCGCAGCCTAGCTGGTATACCTTTTGATAACCCCTCTTGTAGAAACAAGGGCGAATTTTTCTATGTATATATTTCAAATTGTGCACCCCCTATGTTTCAGCCACATGACCAAGCTCCAAACAGGTCCTAGCCAATCCGTCTATACCAAGAGTACAATAGCACCATATGTCTTAATCACCTAAGTTTGGGAAGTTAACGACCAGCTCCTTTGTGCCCATGTCCTACACACAGTCACACCCATTTAACCTTGGTGGATAGTGGTTTCCGAAGAAAAAAAAATCTATCATCTTCCACTGATTGCATAAATTAGAATCCCACTTACAATGATATGATTAATGGATTTTCGTGTGTTAATGAAGAATCCAAATAATCAAATCTTGAAATATTTCAAAAAGACTTGACACAACCATCACACAAAGTTGTCACATCCCAACTCAATTACCTGCTATAGATCCAGCGCAAATTGCACAATTGGCAGTCTCCCTGTCACTCATAGAAAGCAAACATTCTGCTCTAGTCTTTTCTGGCACACCCAAGTGAACCTAATGGTCAACATCATATGTTGCTATCTTGTAGGCACAACTTCGATCTGGCAAGGGATAGAGTATGTGCAACCTGTAGTCCAACTCAGTCAGGTGTGACAGAGGTCCCATATGCACAATTCATCGTGAAACTTATAGTTGATTTTCCTTTCTCTTTCCAATACCACACGCAAAAACATCGCATCCCAAAAACATGCCCCATATAATTAGGTCTCACTGCAATTGGTGGCAGGGCTTTCCTAGTCTCGAGGAATTTATGCAACTGAACTCAGAATTTCCAGGATGAAAATTTTTAAACTGTAAACGTGAATCCAAAGTTATATTACCAGATACGAAATGGTGCCTGATAAATGTTGTGTACATGAGAAGTGCACTATACTATATATGTAAAACCAATTAAAATGATTCACATATAGTTTGGTTGCAACCAAAACCCATTGTGGACCATTAAAACGTGAAAGAGCAGCTTACTGTTGTGATTTTACAACTAGGATCCAAACCAAGAGGCCAAGACTTTAAGGAATAGAAATTGGCGAATCTTTTCAGCTTAAAAAAAAGAAATATACATTTTGTAGGGGAATTGTGAGGGCAAATAAAGAATATACTAATACTATGTGTATATTTTGATGAATGGAACAATTTTATGCATTCGAAGGAAATTCTCAATAATTTGCTAATTGGAGAATATAATTTACAGGATAATCTTGCCGAGTGGTGAAAAATACATTATCTTCGGTGCACATCCATTTGACTCCGTGGCCTGCCAAAAGCAGAGGTTTTAACCTGCATCGGCCAAAAGACTCAAATCCAAAGGATTGAACTCGTGTCATTTTCCTTCTAACTGTGAATCCACAGCAAAATACAACTATACTGTACTCTTCCCAAGATTGAAGCTCAATGGAAGATTTTGGCCCCTTCTGCCTATGCACGACATCTAATTATCCTAAAAACAAAAATTACTGCCCTCTAAGCATGTGATTTAAACCCTAATTTCGAAACATTTAAACACCAAGCAACAAGTACATGAAACTTAACAAACACAATGATAATAACGCCGTCAACTGACATAACTCAGACAAGAATCCGTAACGAACCTGGAAAAGTCCAAACAATTCTTTATTAATTAATAATCCTGTCTAAATTTATATCTTCTAACTCGCACTCATAACCGATATCAGGAATCCCGTCTGAATCTTGTACGCAATTCTATTGTTGCGGTTTTCAATAGCATTTCAAATGGCTGTAAACAGACAGATTCTAGAAAAACTAGTACGTGGCGATTTCCCCGTGACGATGTACTCGAACAATTTTGTGTCTGCTAACTGAAAAAATCTGTAACAGGTGCTTACCCTCTCCTTGTTGAAAGAAATAAGGCCGAAACATTCGATCTGCAGACCTCCTGGAATATACAAAAAATGTTTCTTTGGGTTATTATGTGAATATAAATATCTCATCGGCGATGACGCGATGAAATTAGGATCGAAACATGGAGATGGATATTGTTAATATTATTTTTATTATTTTTAAAAATGCAGTCAGAGTCCTGCCGTCGACATTGAGAAGTAATTGTAAAAAGACTGTTTGAAAGTATCCATGAAAATTAAGAGACGTAGGTACAGCATCAGTGTTTTAGGTACCATAGAGGAAGTACGAAACTTAAATGAATTAGTAATTATTAATAAATTGAATTATTTAATTATTCTAATATATTATTAGATCTGGTGTCAGGCAACAATGTTAGTACATCTTTTATTAAGTAGTTGGTAACAAATGAATTAATGTCATGTTAGAATTAAAATATTAAAATTTATTTATTTATTATTCTTTTGGATAATAGTTATGAACACAACAATATTAATGGGATGTAAGCTATGAAATTTTGACTTTTTCATTTGGACTATTAAAAAGCTAATAGTGCAAAATCATTTTCATATCATTTTTTTATTCTATTTTTTGTCTTATTTGATAAATGATATTATTTTTTATTTAAAGGATTGTGGACCAATGAATACAAAAAAAAACTAATTATATTTGAATCAATTTGAATTTATTGAAAAGGTAAAATAGAGAAAATATGAGACGTAAGATCAAAATAATAATTAATAAAATAAATTTTACATCATTAATTTAAAAATTAAAAAATCTTAAAAGCAATTAATTATGTTTTTAATAAATTTTATATATTGGTTTCATATGTTATGCTATATTTGTAAATTATTAAATATATAGGGGAGAGGGACAAGTAGTTGTGCAGGGTCTAATAGTCATGCACCCAATTATGATTATAATACTCAGTCTTACCACATATTTATACTATATATTGTAAATAAATAGCCAACATGTAAACAAAAAATAACCAAATGTTGATCAAAATGGACCCATACACACATGAGAACCTATGAATGTTTTTGAAATTAAAAGTGGCAAATAAAGGGTGTCGTCCCTTTAGTACAAGGCCCTATGGGCCAACAACCAAGATAATGAGAAGAGCAACAAAACAAGGGTGCAAACCCTTTAGAACAAGGCCCTACAGGCCATCAACAACAAGAAATCACCGTAGTGACAGCAGAAAAACAAACAGCACCTGGTCACAAAAGATCAGGAGTGATAGGAAACCAAGGACCCAAAGCAGTCCAAGCCAACGGCATACTTACAACCCATTCTTGGCACGAAACCAAGAGCAACCAAACACATAAGACCAACACCTTACAACCGCAGGACAGTAACATACCTTCCACTGAGAAGGCCACAAACCATCTGCAGCAGCAGACCTACAACAAATCTTCCACTCAAAAAAGACAAACTAGAGCCCAATCTAAACTCAACCACAAAGGGGTAAGAATGACCATTCGCAACAGAGGAACGTTCTTCTAGAAGCATCAACCACCTCGACACCAACCCTAAAACCACCTCAATAGGCTGGAGCTCCCCTCTATAGTAGAGGAAGAAGTGTAGACCAACACTACCAATATAAACTCCCTCCAAAGCAAACACACTCCACCTCAATAAGAACAAGCAAAGGAGAGAAGTGCCTCCCACCAGGCTTACAATCACCAGCTCCACCTCAATAGGAGCAATATTCACCTCAATAGAACACCGCGATTGTAGACAAAGGTAGCAAGCAGGAACATCAGTAGAACAAGTCCATAGCTCCACCCAAGGCATCCACGTGAAAGAAACAAAAGGAAGGATAGAAATAGCCTCCCAGTCCACAACATAGACCACCCAAAACACCATACGACCATTTAGAGCACCATTCATCACAAGGGGCACCCAAGAAACAGCCTGCAAACAAGCAGCACAAGTCATCCATAGCAGACCTTCCTGCAACCCACCATCAACACTCCCCCATCTCCCCAAAGGTGAGAAAAAGATTGTCTCACAAACATCCTGCCCCAATAATAAGAGGGAAGTTATTGGGAGCAAAGCAACAAACAAGATCCCCGCTCTAAAGAGAATCTTCAACCAAGCTACTAGGTAGCTTTTATCTATCACAAACCTGCCCTAAAGGAAACAGTGCACCATTCCCCAAAAGGGGGTCAAACCAGAACCCATCTTGAATGAAAGCACCAAGAAAAAGCCACTGAAAATTCCTCTCTCAAACACCACCACCAATGGAAAGTGACACAAAACCACCAAGGAGACAGGGCAGTTGCCCTGAAGCCACCACCTGCCACAAGACAGAGAGAACACTAGCCCACCGTAGAGCAAACAAACAAAGAATCCAACAACCAAAAGGATAGACCAAGAGAGTAGAGTCAAAGCTTCACCAAGTTGAAGCTGAAGAATCCCAATAGCCATTCCCAAACAAAGGAACCACCACAGGCACTGGGGAAGAGGGAAAAGATAACCTCTTCCAAAAACCCAAAAAACAACATAAAGGCCCCATTCTACAGGAACCCATGAGCAGCTCACCAACAATACAGAAACCAACAGCCTCCCCACCCGAGAAGAGGACAAACGAACCCCCAAATAGGTTGTTCAACACAACAATAAGGCCGACCACATGGGTGGCGCCCAAGACAACAGGGGCCAATAAGCAGCCAGAAAGGAACACCTCCTCCACCAAAACAAAGGACACAAACAAGTCTCGAAGCACAAGCAACAAAGGAAAAACCCCAACAGAAGCCACCGCAAAACCTTCAGCCTTAGAAGCAACAACATGAGTAGGGCCAGAACCCTCTGTGTAGTACCATTGAACAACCACCGGAGGGACCAAAGAGAGTCCATCAAAACCAGGACAGGGCATTCGCCATTGAACTCCCACTGCAACTCCCCCACAGCCACCGTCATGACCGGGGAAATAGCAAGTCCAACGACAACCAAGCAGTCGGAAAGCAAAGACGACCATACGCACTCCATCGTCATCGGCATCGTCCTCACAGGAATTCAAAATTCTACACCCGTTGTTACTCCTGCTCTTCACCATTTGCGCTCTTTAAAATAACCTATGAATGTTATATAAAAAAAACATAAATAAATTCATGAAGAGGTGAAATAAGTATTTTTTTTGTCTTGAATAAAATATCAATAACTATCCACTATAAGTATGTCATTTATAAAATAAAATACTCATTTAATAAAATAAGAGACTCATTTAAACAAGTATTGTTATCATAGTGAAAAAATATTGTTCTTATGTGTACAACTATTGGAATAGCAATGTACAAGCATTGAAGTATTTCATATTAATAGTTTGTCCTATCACAAATATAAAAGGTGAACACAATAAATACAATGTATTTTCCCATTAAATTTAAAAGATTTTCAAAAAGTTTTAATGTTCAACTATTGGTCCATTTTTGTTTGATATAAGTTGTAATTTAAATAATTGTGTTGTCTTTATAACAACAATTTTTTTGTGTTCAACTATTGGTTCATATGTGTTGACTATAAAAGCTAAAGATATCAAAAATTTATGGTTACCAATAGGTATTGGTCCATTTAGGTTGCATATTAGTTTTATTTTAAATAATAATATGATATTCTACAAGCAACAAATGAAATTAAACTTATGGTTACCAATAGGTATTTGGTCCATTTAGGTTGCATATTAGTTTTATTTTAAATATTAATATGATATTCTACAAGCAACAAATGAAATAAAACTTATGGTTACTAATAGGTATTTGGTCCATTTAGGTTGCATATTAGTTTTATTTTAAATAATAATTAGCCGATAGGCTTTTATTGTGGAATTTCTAGTCCACAGGTCATCAGCAACCCTGTCTCACATGTCTGCAAACCATTTTATTATCCAGTAAACCACTTGATTGCCAAGCCATGAATGCATGTATGTAAAAAACTAGAGGTTTATGGATGCACATAAAGTCTTCAACAGAATGTTGAACTAAATGTTGTCTTTTTGACTGGTTTGCTTACCGGATATGCACTAAATGGTAGAATGGAGAATGCCAGCCAACTGAGCTGGAGTGCTATGATTGCGAGCTATGCACAGAAGGGATGGTTTGAGAAATATAGATGCACTCATCAAAGCAGATGGAAGCCTCCAAGTTTTTTTTTCTTGTCATCATCCCTCATTGAATGTAAATACACTCCAAACACTCCACTATCCAAACACTCCACCATGCAAATTAATTTCTCAGTCTAATCTGAGTATGAACAAATCTAGCAAATGTTTGTCAGGAAGATCATTCACCCTTCATCACCACCTCTGCTTATAAATAGACTATGTTGTCCACAATTCTATAAGCTTTGGAGTTTAGCGTGCAAGGACCTACATAGATATAACGAGCTTCAAACACTACTGGCCTTTTTGTCATGTCTTAATAAGCTTTCAACATGTTCTTTCCCTATGCTAATGTCTTCTTCTTTTATATACTTTCTAAGTGTATGCTACGCTCTCATTGATGCAACATCCATCTTTTTACTGGATAAGTATTTGGTTAAAATAATCAATGCACCTCCATGTGTTATGTGGTCTGTCATTGGCTATCTTATACTTGTCACCCTCTGTCAATTAGCCTGTGAGCAAGACCTCCTTCAATTTACCCTCACAATCTCTTGTTTACTCAAGTCTGAATCTTGCCATCGCTCCCTAACATTTTTTGCTAAACAGATCAGTGATTTCCTCTATACTTTCAATCGAGCTCCCTTTTATCCATGTGCTAAGGTTGTGAGTTGCTACTTGGATTGAGAAAATCTAATATTATAATCCTCATGAAAATATTGGAATGAGAAGCTAAAAATGGATCAATGAAATCATGACCCACTTTAATTTTGTTGAGTTGTATGTAACAAAGAAAATACCCAAATCTGCCAAATATGGGTTCCAATGATGCTTTGTTTTTTGTTTTCTTATAATGTATGAAAACCTAAAATTGTTAAACCGGGGGGAATTTTTCTAGGAGAAATTAGTTAAATTATAGCCATAAATTATCTTAAAAATGATAGTGTCAGTGACCGAACTAATTATTTTTGTAAGAAAATGAACCATTTGTAACGTGTTTAGTCGTGCATGTGCTTATCAATTTCAATATGAGAAGCTAAAAATGGATCCATGAAATCATGACCCACTTTAATTTTGTTGAGTTGTATGTAACAAAGAAAATACCCAAATCTGCCAAATCTGAGTAGAATTTGAGCTTTTACAGCCTAATTAGCATTAAAAAGATTATGAAACAATTACACGCTTCACTTACATATCAATTTGTATGTTCACTCATTGAAAATTTAGCTTAATATGGAATCCTTTTGAAGTTAACTGTTGAGGCTATCTCATCTATTCAATAGATGAGTGTAAATTATTTTCAAGTTTAACTGTTATGGTGTAAATGATTATTATGTATTTGGTTATATATATATATATCTTACACACATGTAAACAAACTCTATGCATTTGGGTATATTCACATATCCATATATATCAAGGTTTATAGTGTGTGGGGATTTATGCTTAGAATGTCTAGGAGCTTGACTTCGAATGAATGATGGGTAGTCGAAGAAATATTTTACCACACATTTTCTAGAACTGTGGTTGTTGGAAACCCCAGAAGGCCTTAACATATACAAAGATTTTTCTAAGTTCAGTTTCTCTTTTGTTTTAAGTGTTCAAGTGTTTGATGCTTCTCCAATTGTGTAGAAATTAGAATATGGTCGCTTTGAGTGAATTAAACTTGAGACCAAAGAGGTAATATGAAGTCTGAAACAGTGTGAAGATCTAATAATATGTTCTTATTGATGCTTATGGTTTGTTGTAAGAGTAGATGCTATAAGGGTGGATAGCATCACAACTAACTTTATTAATGTCTTAAAGACTAGCTGTGAATTATTGCATGCTACCTGTAGAGTGTAGAGTGAACTGAACATAAGGAAGGAGTGAATAAAGAGGTCTATTGCAAATGTCTTCTTATTAGTCCTAATTGCTTTAAAATCAAAAGAAGGAGCATCATTTAACATGGGCTCAATCTAAGACACATTCTAGAATTGTTTTGTTCAACAATCTTAATATGTCATCAACAAAACTTTGGCCCAGGGCTCTGCATTCTTCTCTATACCCAATTGGGTTCACATTCTATCTTAGTTTTAAGATTGAACACCATTTGATTTAAACTTGTATCCCCTTCTTCTTAGTTAATATCAATCGATCATTTTCAAGAGAATTGTAGTACATATTTGTTTTGTACATAGTAATTTGGTTTTTATTGGAACCAATAGTAGTATGGTTGTTATGCAAATTAAACACATACCTTGCTTCAATAGTTTTTCCATGTGCAGGGCATGTCAAAGCTTCTCTGCATTTATTTCAAAATTCTCATATTTGTAGAAAATTGACTGAAGGAAAATTAAGTTATGATATCTGAAAAAACATTGATGGAAATTTCATTCACTTTAATGAGTGAATGTTCAAAAGTCTGATATTTGTGGAAAATAGATTGAAGAAAAATAAAAAATTATAATCTTTCATAAAGTATTTGATAGAAATTTCAACAATTTTCAATGTTCTAAAGTTTGATATTTGTGGAAAATTGATTGAAGAAAAATCAAAAGTTATCATCTCTGACAAATTTCATTATGAAGTGTATTTTAAAAACTATCACATAGCTAAATCTAGAAACATACAAATTTATTAGAATGTCTAGCAGCCTGACTTCGAATGAACAATGGATAGTGGAAGAAATATTTTACCACACATTTTCTAGAAATGTGGTTGTTTGAAACCCCAAAAGGCCTTAACATGTACAAAGATTTTTTCGAGTTCAGTTTCTCTTTTGTTTTAAGTGTTTAAGTGTTTGATGCTTCTCCAATTGTGTAGAAATTAGAATATGGTCACTTTGAGTGAATTAAACTTTAGACCAAAGAGGTAAGATGAAGTTTGAAACAATGTGAAGATCTACTAATATGTTCTTATTGATGCTTATAGTCTGTTGTAAGAGTAGATGCTATAAGGGTAGATAACATCACAACTAACTTTATTAATGTCTTAAAGACTAGTTGTGAATTATTGCATGTTGCCTGTAGAGTGTAGAGTGAACTGAACATAAGGAAGGAGTGAATAAAGAGGTCTATTGCAAATTTCTTCTTAGAAGTAGTCCTAACTATTTTAAAATCAAATAGAGGAGCATCTTTTAACATGGGCTCAATCTAAGACATATTCCAGAATTGTTCTATTCAGCAATCTTAATATGTCATCAGTAAAACTTTGGCCCAGGGCTCTACATTCTTCTCTATACCCAAATTGGGTTCACATTCTATCTTAATTTTAAGATTGAACACCGTTTGATTTAAACTTGTATCCCCTTCTTCTTAGTTAATATCAATCGATCATTTTCAAGACAATTGTAGTGCATATTTGTTTTGGACATAGTAATTTGGTTTTTATTGGAACTAGTAGTAGTATGGTTGTTATGCAAATTAAACACATACCTTGCTTCAATAGTTTTTCCATGTGCAGGGCATGCCAAAGCTTCTCTGCATTTACATATCAGCATTTTGTACTTTCAGTAGTTTGATTTTAGTCTTCCTTTATTCTATTTTGTAGAATTGTATTATTTCCTGTAGGTACCTTCATCTTTTGCATTGCATCTTCATTGACAGTGGTGTTAAGCTATTTCTCTAGCTGACTTTTAGTCCTTTTATTATTTCTTCTTTGGAATTGCAATTTTTTGGATTGACTCGATAGCTTTTATCTCTCCATCTACCTTGTGGGTTTTAGTTTTGTTATTCATTTCCTTTTTGGAATTACATTTTTTGGGATCAAGTTGTACACTTGCACGATGTTGGTTCTTTATCTCTGTAAAATGCAGCTGTGAGTTTTAAATTATTTATTATTTATTACTTTATCTATGATATACATCACTTAAGATGTTTTTGGCGGTTTAGTTGGATGTGCGCCTTACAAGACAGTTTATAGCTTTAATTGAACAATATACTTTGCCATTATGCAAGCATCACTATCATCATGTGCTCTTTAGAACTAAGCATTTCATCAATTATACTAAGCATCACTATTATCATGTGCTCTTTAGAACTGAGCACTTCATCAGTTATAGTAAGTGGTAGCACAATGTTTAGCCCCAGTTAAAATTTGAGAAAATTGTTGCTTTGGGTTTATCTATTCTAAGTTTTGTCTCTTTGGGTTGTGCTAGATCTTGATGTTGTTTTTTCCCTGACTTTGGCCCTTCACCATCTTGACATTTGCATTATTATCCTCAAAACAAAGCTTGTTGGGCAATTTTCTTGTTGTGAAACAATTATTTGTTTGCAAAAGCTATTCATTTTGACCATTTATATTGGGCTACTTCTCTCTTTTCTTTTCTTTTTTCCTTTTTGCATTTTCTTGTTGTTCGTTTGGCTATAATTTTTTGTAAAGTCAAGAATTTGTGCTCTTGATGCCTGTTAATGTACAGATTTGAGACATTTATGTAATGTGTGGTATGAGAAGTTAGTGCACCTTACAAGACAATTTATAGCTTTAATTGAACAATATACTCTGCCATCATGCAAGCATCACTATTATCGTGTGCTCTTTAGAACTGAGCACTTCATCAATTATACTAAGTGATAGCACAATGTTTAACCCCAGTTAAAATTTGAGAAAATTGTTGCTTCAGGTTTATCTGTTCTAAGTTTTGTCTCTTTGGGTTGTGCTAGATCTTGATGTTATTTTTTCCCTGACTTTGGCCCTTCACCATCTTGACATTTGCATTATTATTGTCAAAACAAATCCTGTTGGGCAATTTTCTTGTTGTGAAACAATTATTTGTTTGCAGAAGCTGTTCATTTTGACCATTTATATTGGGCCGCTTCTTTTTTTTCATTTTCCTTTTTGCAATTTCTTTCTATTCGTTTGACTATAATTTTTTGTAAAGTCAGGAATTTGTGCTCTTGATGCCTGTTAATGTATAGATTTGAGGCATTTATGTAATGTGTGGTATAAGAAGTTGGCCTTGGAAGTGTGTTTCTTTCACTTATCATAGAGATTGAATTGAATTTTCCTTGTTTATTGGATAAGCTTACAGGATGCAGTGACCTTCTAAAGAGGTTTGTAGTCAAACATAGGAAGGAGACAAAAAAATTATCAAATAAAATTGTTCTTTGATTTTGAAGTAATTATCCATCTAAAAGATTTCATGTTGGTGGTTTTCTTCTTTACATCATGATATAATTGTTCAGAGTATTTTGGGGGTTTTATTATTGTTAGTGGCTTGTTGTGTTTTGTCTCACTTTAAAAGTCCTTAGAAATTTTTTAGCAAATGCAACTAGTGGGTGTAAAGCCCAACTCCTCAACCTTTGAAAGCGTCCTTCCTGCCTATGTGTGAATTGGAGCTTTGGATGAGGGTATGAACATTCATCAAAAGCATATTTGGAAGTGGATTTTTATCAGATATTGTAGTTGCAAGTTCCACTATGGATCACCAAAGCCTTCACAAAAACTTATGCACAAAATTCAATAATGAAGAATTTATGCACAAATCCTCTTTTGAATGATTTCAAATTGTGATCATTTTTTCTCCTCTCTGCAACCTCTCTTTAATGGTTGCTCATTGATTATAATCTATTTTGATCAATACAAAAAAAAACACTTCAAATATTCAGAAAAGTTCATAAAAAATATAGTGCATTACAAAGATATTATGTCAGTTTTTCCTAATAATAGCAGTAGCATCTTGGACGCTGTAAGTACTTTGATTATTTTAGCTTTAATTCATTTCCATAAAACTCCAAGCCACTCTTTTCAAATAACTCAACGTATCCAACTCATATCTGTGCATAGGCTAATTTCTAAACCTATTTTTTAGAAAATGTTTTCCTTGATAAAATATGTATAAAATTTAGTTACTAAATTTGTTTCTATAGTCCAATAATCTATTCCATTTTTCTTCTCTTACTTTCTACTTCTTGAACATGGATCATGGAGTTTGAAGTCAAACTGACTTCAAGCAGCTCTGTATAAAACTGAATGCCTTTTTAGGGCTTGTTGTACTTCTAATACCATTACCAAAAAGCAATTCCTTGCTCGTAGATCTCTACATTGTAAAACAAAAAAATTGGTTAAGTTATACCAATTACTTTGTAAATGGTTAATTTATTTCTATTTTTCTCAATTGTACAAATTAACTGCTATTATCAGCTTTTGCAAAAGTATCTGTTTGTCAGCTTTATATTCAATTGTTTTTATTGGATCTATGCAGTCATATGCTCCCATGAAAATAAAATGCTCCATTTTGCTAAAGGTTTTTATGAATTTGAACATATGATTTAGTTTGAAATAGAATTATTAACATATGCAGACCACAGAGAGTCTGCTCTCTACAGTGTTTTTAATTTTCTTTTGTTTAAGACCTAGAATGCAGATTTTTAAATCAGGGAGTTCTTGTGTTTATGGGTCTACCATTTGTTTTCTTATTGAAACTCAGTCATTTTTTTCTAAATGGTACAACATCGATGTCAGATGGTATTCCCTAACCTCCTCTCTTTTTTTATCACTTTTATGATTTGAATATGGATTGATTTCTATAATCTTATTGCACCAAGGCTGAAGACTCAAATATTGAAGTCATCCGTGCCTGATTTACACACACTATTTTTAAAATGTATGATAAAAAGAATTGGCAATAGATATCAGTCACAGGAAGTGGAATGTCAGGTTTATATTCAATTATTTTTATTGGATCTGTGCAATCATATGCTCCCATGAAAATAAAATGCTCCATTCTGCTAAAGGTTTTTATGAATTTAAACATATGATTTAGTTTGAAATAGAATTGTAACATCATGAAAACAAAGCGGGATTAAAGCACACAAAAATGCAATCAAACTTGAATCATAAACTAAAGCTAAACAACAAAGCACAAAGGAAATTATAAACATAAACAAAGAGCGATCTCACCCAGTATCTACATCCTTCCATGAATGACCTCAATTGTCCTTCTCCATTTTTCCGTGATGGTATTCTTGCCCTCAAATTTTTAGTATGTGTGCAAGTATAGCCTTAATGTATGTGATTATAGCAAAATATCGAAGATTAACAAGTGCTCCAAAAGTCATACAATTTCGGGAGGATAACAATGATGAAGGTCAGGTCAATTTATAGAAAATTGATTGTTCGAATGACAAGCCGAGATTGAAAGATAGACGAACGATTCAGATTAAAGGATTCAACATGCATTGAGATAAGTGTTAGTACTGACATGAGTGATAAAACCTAAGAATAAAGATCAAGATTAAATAATGATTGAATCTCTAGTTGAAAGTATTTGAAAATTAGAAGAATAATGATTGCATGAAAAGGATAAAGATGGAATAAAGAAAATGATCTATTCGAATGCACACATAAATTAATTAATTAAATAAAGATATTTCATTAATAAATGTGTACATGCATAAGAGTTAAAGCAAGATAACTGACTAGTTATGACAGAGAGTTTATTCACGAAAGACACTCAGACATTAAATCAAGAGATAAGTGACTGATTTAAATAGATCTCGAGTCAAGTAGGAATGAATACTTAGATAACTTAAACATTTATCTAAATATAGAAGAATATGTCAAAAAAGAATTTTATGAATTAAATGATTATTTAATTCAAGATTCGACATTTAGGGATTAATTTATTTAATTGAGTAAAGAAAAGGTTAAATGAATAATTAAATAATTAAAGTATTTATTTAATTATAGTTGAAAATATGATAAAGATAAATTAAATAAGAATCTATTTAATTTAAGAAGGAGGATAAAGTAAATTAGTGATGTAATTAAATAAAGAACGTTTATTTAATTAATCAGGATAGAATAAAGATAATGTGAATTAATTAAATAATTAAAGTTATTTAATTAATAGATGAATAAATGTTAAAGTGAATTAATTAAATAATTAAAAGTTATTTAATTAATAGATGAGAAAGGACTTTAGAAAGTAATTAAATAATTAACATTATTTAATCACGACCATGACAACACGAATTATGAAGAAATTGAAGTCGTTGGCTTAGACCAAATTTCAGTGTCTACATTTTGCCCCTCTTTGATACAATGTCATTTGCCCCAGTGTAGAATAAGTGAAGGTATGCCCCCTTGGGAAAATTGACATTTTTTTGAAAAATTCCAAAAAATTTGGAAATAGTCCCGATTAGTCAATTTGATAGCCAGAAATGCAGTGGAGTCGACAGAAATGCGTTTCGAGGTGTTTGGTATGTGTACGGGTCATTAGAAGTTGGAAGAATACGCGGTCAATAGACAAGGTTGGAGAAAATGCCACCCAAAACCCTAGGTATATATAGAAATTGGGTGAAAATCCAATTCATTTGCACCCTCCAAGTTTAGAATTTGAGATTTTTGCTTTGGACCTTCTTGCCACCATGTCTCTAGTTCCACACTCATAGCATTGTGGTTATCGCATTCGGACCTTTAGATGACCTATAGGCGCGAACCCCCTGGTATGTAGTCAGAAATCATCCCTTGAATTTTTAATTTTCACACTTTTTCAATTTTTATTTTTTTTGGTCATGCGTCATTTTATGAATCACCGCATATGCATGCGTTTTCGACACATGTGTATGCAGAACAACGCATATGCAGAATCACGTAGAAGGATAGTGTCGGTGTTTTGAAAGATGAACACATTTGTTTTTTATTTCAACGCATGTGTAGATTTGCATTGCATGTGTAGTTAACACTAGCGCATGTAACAAAAAGTCACACATTTGTTTGCATCTCATCTGTATATTGAATAGTCTGTTGATTGGGCGTGATTGCCTTTGTACGCATTTGGATTTTGAAATGCATTTGCATAAGTTATTGACGCATGTGTCTAATTGTAAAGCATATGCAAATTTGAATAACGCATTTGAGATTTTGCAACGCATTTGAAAATGAAATGATGCATTTGACTGGTAGAGAATTTTTGAATTTTGGACTATGACAAGTTGTTTGATTTTGATATGAGGCATGCATTATCCCATTGTAGGTTGTTTTAGATCCAATATATACGAGGGAGTCGAGACTATTGACCTTTGGCTTTCAGGATTAGTTGCGGAGTGGGGATAGACGGTTCCTATGGCACTTGGGTCTGCACCATGTGACTTTTATGCCCACTATTCGGGAAAACTGAGGTATACTGACTGATCTCTGCTAGTGCTGGCACTCTGAGACATCGTTGTTTCATCTGTCGACAAGTGAGGCGATGGTTACATTAGAGGATGTGTATAGGATATTGAGGCTATCGATTAGAGGAGCCAGAGTGATGTATGATACGCAGAGGAGATTTGTTGAGATGTGCAGATACTATCCTCATCAGGACATTAGATAGTTAGGGATAGATCACTATGAGGTTAGATGGCATGTTTTAGCGCAGAGATATGGTAGGTTAGATTGTTTATTGTGTACATTGATTGGAGGGGTATTTCTTCCTGATCGTCGAGGTCATAGATTTCCAGTAGGATGGGGCAAGATGCTAGTAGTCATGTTAGAGAGGTGAGTGGTATATGCCTAAGGCCCTTGTTTGTTGGCCATGTTGTACTTTCATTTACATGATATTGCCTATAGAGAGGCACAATCCATGAGTTGTGGTACCATGTTCCTAATGGTATGGGCGTGGGAACACAGCTATTTTTTGTCTGCCTATTACAGCCGAGCTGCAACAAGGATCACCTTATGCCTTCCATTATGCGGGGGCAAACACCCAGACTCATACAGGAGGTACTGGTTACTACAGACATGCCATCAACATGATGGTTCAGTTTATTTGGAGACCGTACATGGATTGTCCACAATGGTTGGATGAGGATGGACACCTGACATTCTGCCGTCAGACTCGGTATTTGATTGGGCAGATAGTTTCACATGTACACATCATTGAGAGGCATTTGTCGAATCGGGTATTGAGACAGTTTGGAGAGGTTCAAGATGAGCCTCGAGGTCGACCAGAGTACACCAAATCTTCCAGAGAGGTGACTTTGTGGGGACCTGAGATTCCTGTGGCGATAGCAGAGGTAGATATTGATGCCTTGCAGCCAATACAGTGGGGTTGGAGAGGCGAATCAGTGGATCCAAATACTATGGATGCATATGACACCTGGTGGGCAGTCACATGCCAGTTCCTTTCACAAATCCAAATCAGGATGCTCCTATAGAGAGGCACGGAACAAGACCACATGGTAGACGTGGGAGAGGCAATGGTCATGGTGGGCGAGGTGGTAGAGGTGATGGCGAAGATGGGGAAGGAGGAGGCCAGAGGGGTGGTGGTAGGGGGAGACGTGGTAGTAGGGGATGAGGCCCACATTTGTCACCCGTCCATGAGAAGGAGAGGGAGGGAGAGGATGTTCCCATGCTTGAGGTTGGCAGGGGAGAGGAGGAGGTCGATGTTGGGGTTGGTGGCGAGGAGCATACAGCAAAGGAGGACATTCCAGAGGAGCATGCAGAGGAGGAGGTGGTGAGGGAGGAGGTAGAGATAGATGCTCTTGGTCTGCTCGTCAACTACTAGGATGACGATGAGGAGGAGGATATGGATGACTAGGAGCGGGAGCTTCGAGACAGGATCCTAGAGGAGTGGGAGGATGATGGGAGAGAGGGGCCAGGACATGATGATACAAGTCCTGTTGATTAGGAGGTAGCAGATTTATGGGCCCAGGTAGTGTCTCTAGAGGAGTAGATGAGGGCATTGATGGCAAAGCGAGATTCAGTTGTGATGGAGAGAGACATAGCATATATGGATAGAGATCAGACCATAGCTCAGAGACAAGAGACTGAGCAAAGGTTCACAGAGATCAAAGCTCTTTGCAATGGGTCATTTGATGCTTTTGCACAAGAGTTAGTCAAAGTAGTTGAGAGAGCTTCCTACTATAGGGATCTATATGAGGCAGAGGTTCCTCCTGAGAGACGGGCTCCCAGTTTTTCTCAGGCTCATAACATCAGGTCCTAGAGCAGGACTTAGAGCAGGATAATGAGTACAGAGGGGGTTGAGGGACCTCGTAGATCTGGGCCATATGACAAGCCTCCTTCTACACATAGGTCATCAGGATCCTGCCATCAACCGTCTTCACATTCTCCACATGGGAGCAGCGGTAGTTTCAGATAGGGACATTTATTGATATTTATTTGAGACATTGTATTGTGATCATAGAGCCTGGGGGCTTCATATTTATTGATACATTATGACATTGTTGTTGGTATGTGGTGACTGATCATGCTATACTGTACACCCTGGCATGTATCCTTTCCTCCTACTTTTTCGTGTCATCACCGAAAAAGGAAAAAATCAACAAAAAAAAGAAAAAAACCCAATTTTGTAGAACCCTAATCTAGAAGCTTCTAAGCTTGTTAAAAAGGGGTTCAGATGGGGGTTATAGTATGATGAAAAAACATGATTATTCGCAAGATTGTAATAGGTTTTTGCATTGGATAATAAAATCATTAGATGGCTGCAGTTTGGTTGATGTAGCCCGGATTGGGTGAACCACATTAAATTCTCTGTGTTATAATTTATTCTGTATGTTTTAGTTTCTCTATTTATTAATTAAATCTACATTTAATTGTTAGATATCTGCCATTTCTAACCCTAACAATTGTGATGTGACACTTTTTGAGCGATATATATATATATGATTTTGGCGGCGATCCTGATGATATGCAGTTCTATGTATGATTATGCAATCTTTTATTTATGCACGTGTTCTATATGATATGTTAGTGTCCATGTGATATGTACATGTTATGGATGATCATATCTACATTATGATGTTTTTATGCAGCCTATGATGTGATTTTTATTCTATATGATGATGTATGCATTTACTTTCGATGATATTGATTGATGTTATGTATGCAATTTATGATTATGAGATGCACTGTGATGTTTAGTATATACAATGCTATCTACATGTGATGCTATATGTTTGATGATGATGGATGTAATGTGATGCATTTATTTACAATTATTATGTACATATAATTATTTTGTTATGTATTTTATAATGATGAATGCCTATTATGCCATGATTTCCTAGATATGATAGATGCCTATGTTTTTGTGTTTTTCGTAATGCAAGATATATATATGATTTATAATGTATGATTTTTACATGATGTTTCTAACATGAATGCATATGCAAAATGCTTTATATTTTTGTGTGTCATAGGACTCCGTCATAATGCAAGAAAGAAGAAATATTAGTGTGAAAAGAAGATGAATAATAAAAGTCATGGTTGTTAGTATTAGCAATCTTTGATATTTTGTCGAATCAAAAAAGGCTTTGCACTTTATCATCATTGGGCGATAACTAATACAAATGGATACAAACACCATGATATGACATAGATCAAGGTGTGCAAGGTCATCCACCTACAAACAATAGACAGTCGCAGACAAGGATTGTCTTAACTCATACTAAGGGCACAATTGCCCTAGAATTTTTGTCAAGACAAACCACAAAAAACAAACAAATAAAAGACGGGTCATGAGACATCATTGCTCCTCTAAATCCTTCACGGGACATCCTTGAGGAAACTAGTAACATGACTCAAAATCCAAAGTTAAAAGACAGTTGACAAACAACAGTCAAAGAAAATGGAATTTTGATACATCGTTGCTTCTCTAAATCCTTCATGGGACATCCTTGAGAAAGCTAGTAATAGGATTCTAAATTAAAGTCAATAAAATGATAAGATAAACAAGCCACAAATTCAAAAAGCCAATAAAATATTTGCCAAAACTTGATCTATTTGTTTGATTGTTTTGTTTGATAAGATGATTGATTGATAGGACCTGATTTGAGGAGAGACACATACCGAATAAGACGTTGAGTTTGGTTTCGAGTTTGTGACTATTTGTATAAGGCATGACAAAATCCTCGTTTTAGAAAGACACGTATCGTATAAGACGTTGAGTTTGATGTCGTTGATGTGATAACCTGTGTAAGGCCATGTTGATTTGTTTGACAATGTTTGTATCCAGGAAGGACTCATCCTGTATAAGACATAGGTTTGATTATTGTGTTGATATCTATTTTCAGGAAGGACACATCTTGTAGCAAATTTAAGCTGATTTGTTTTGTTTGTTGCTTTGGCAATTTGTTTGATTTGACTTGATGAGATTGTTGACTCGTTGATCCTATGGATGCGTGATTTGATATGATGTACTAACAATTGACTATGTGTGACGACGAACCCTAAAGGACTGACCTAGTGCGGCCTCGGGGGCTCATCGATTGATGGCCTTGCCTACGTTATACACGTAGAGACCTCGTAGTTTGACTAGACTTTTACTGAGAAGACTAACTATAAAATTCTTTATTTGTATGAAGATATTTGATGTGTGTGGTAGTGCATGTGACGAACCCTAATGGACTGACCTAGTGTGGCCTCGAGGGCTCATCAATTGATGGCCTTGCCTATGTTATACATGCAAAGACCTCGTAGTTCGACACGACCAATGACCTTGTCATATAGACAAATGGATTGAATCATTTTTTTATACATACAAACCTAAAAGGACCGACCTAATGCCTCAGGGGAACATCAGTAGATGGCCTTGCCTACGTCTAGTCACAGAGGCAACATAGTTCGACAAATGACAGACTGACAAGTGCGACTGACTCTAACTCTAGTTTTTGGATTTTTGACATGTTTTGATTTTTTTGTCTTTTTGAAGTTTTTTGATGTTTTTGTATTTTTTTAGGACATTTTGTAATGTTTTTGGATTTTTTGATGGTTTTACGTCTTCAGAACAGCCAATGTAAGAACCAATATGACGCAAGTCAAGTGCTTGCCCCCAGTTGAGTATAAGACTAATTGATTATGAATATGATGGGATGGGGGATACTAAGTGCACTCGATGTCAATCATTCCAAGTTATGGAAAAGACAACTATTTATTATGAATGATATTTACAAGCGATGGATGGAAAAGATAGGTGATATGTATAGGGATAGATAGTATGTACAGGGAAGTTAGATTAAAATGATGGTAGACAAAAGAGCAGAGTCGACTACACATGGCGCCCATTTGCCAGGTTTTCACCATGGTACTTATCCAAAGCGCCACCGAAGTGGTTTTCACTATTGGATGACTTATTTCTCTTTACTATTTTCTTGATTTTTTTTATTTTTGATTTTTTTATGTTACCAAGATGCCTATTTGCGAGGTTTCACCTAGGTAACGATTTTTTTATTTTTTTGTATTTTTGATAATGAAGACAAGGCTCTTAGAAGCTATGCATAGAACTTCTTTAGATGAAGACTATTGATAGGTGCTAACAATGGTTCTTGTTCAAGAGTAGAGAGTTGATATGCTCCTGATCTAAAGGCTTATATGACAATGTAGGGTCCTAACCAGTTAGGTTCAAACTTTCCTGGTTTGTCTCTTTCAGCTTGATTCTTGGGGTTCACCATTAAGACCAAGTCACCAATGTCAAAATTTCTATTCAAGACCTTCCTATTGTAGCTATGACGAAGATGATTTTGATATGCTTAGAGATGATCTAATGCCTTCTGTCTTCATTCATCTAGGAATTCTAGCTCATGTAGTCTTGAAACTCAGTACTCTTCATCGTCAATGTGCCCTTTCAAAGATACCCTTAGGGAAGGAATCTCAACCTCAATAGGTAAGATGGCCTCAGAGCCAAATATTAGGGAATATGGTGTGGTGCCATTGGGAGTACAAATGCTTGTGTGGTAAGCCCATAAGGCTGGATTAAGCTATAAATTCCAATCACGACCAACATCATTGACAATATTTTTGAGGATTCTGATGATAGTTTTATTAGATGCCTCAACTTGGCCGTTGCCTTGTGGGTAATATGGGGCGAAAAAAATGATGTTGGATATGGAACTCTTCACAAAGGTGACATACTTCTTGGTTTTTGAATGGACAACCATTATCTGTGATAATGGATTGAGGAACACCATACCAATATATGATATAGTTCAAGATAAACTTAGAGATTTGTGTGTCGGTGATGTAGGTCATGGGAATAGCCTCAATCCACTTCGTAAAATACTCAGTGGCAATAATGATGAACTTATGGTCATTGGATGATGTGGGATATATCTTACCTATGAGATTGAGCCCCCATTGGGAAAAGGGACATGGTGACGTTATGGGACAGAGCTCCTGTGCAGGTGCATGTATCAAGTCTCCATGTATCTGACATTGGTGACATTTCCTTACAAAGATATATGAGTCCTTTTCCATGGTAGGCCAATAGTAACCCAGTCTCATAATCTTCTTAGCTAAGATAGGACCGCTAGAATGGGATCCACATATACCCTCATGTACCCCACACAAGGTTGCTTGTGCTTTGTCAGTATCGAGACATATCAACAGGGTATTGTATAAGGCACATCTATAAAGGGTGTCTCTGGTGATGGTGTACTTGGATGACTTGCAAAGGAATGTCCTATGTTGGTTATTAGAAAGGTTAGGGGGTATGATTTCGGCATGGAGGTAGTCATAGATATCTTTATACCATGGGGAATCAAGACCAACAATATCACACATCATCTCCAAATCTGGGATGTCATAAGCAGGGATCAAAAGTTGTTCTACCAAGAACTCGAGTTTAGGAACATTGCTAGGTATGTCCAAGAGTGAAGCAATAGTAGCCATGGTGTCTGCTGCCCTGTTTAGAACACGAGGTATTTGATGAAAGTCAACCTTGTAAAAGTACTCTTTAAAAATATGTCATGCATTTATAGGGAGCAAGCTTTTCATCCTTAGTCTCATAGTCATCGTTTACCTGTCAGATTACTAGTTGAAAATCACCATAAACCTATAGGTTCTTGATCTTCCATTTGACTACCATGTGTAATCCTGTCACAAGAGCCTCGTATTCTGCTATGTTTTTGGTACATGGAAATGCAATCATGAATGACTTAGGGATAGAATCACCTTGTGGTATGATGAATAATATACTAGCCCTTGAGCCATGATTCGTATGAGAGCCATCAAAGTAATTTCCATGTTGTGCTTGTGTCAATGGTGAATATAAACTCATCAGGAATATCTACAACTAAAGGGTGATTTACTTGTATCGGTGCATCAACCAATTGATCAGCAATGACTTGTCCCTTGATAGCTTTTATCTCTACGTACAATATGTCATACTCACTAAGTATCATTACCCATTTGGCCAATCACCCTATTAATGTTGTTTGCTTAGAAGATATTTTAAAGGATCTATCTTAGCAACCAACATTGTTTGATGGTTTAGCATATAGTGCCTTAGTTTTTGAGTAGCAAATACTACTAGAAGACAAGCACGTTCAATGGTACTATAATTAAGCTGATAACCTACCAAAGTTTGACTGATATAGTATACTGCCCTTTCACGACCTTCATCATCATTTTGTGCAAGCAATACTCCTAGTGATGAATGGGTTGCTGAAATATAGAGAATCCGTGGTCGTCCCTCAAGAGGTGGCATTAAGACTGGTGGCATGAGTAGATAATCCTTAATCAGTTGAAAAGCTTCCTAGCATTTACCTATCCATACAAAGGGTATTCCTTTTCTAAGTGAATGTTGAAAAGGATGTGTCTTATCTGCTAACTACACTATAAATATTTTGATGGATTGTAGTCTCCCTTGTAGTGTCCTTAGCTGACTGAGATTAGTTGGTGGAAGCTTGTCTATGATTGATTTTACTTTGGCTAGATCCAATTCAATGCCCCTTCTAGAAATGATATATTCCAAAAGCTTTCCTGATTTCACACCAAACACACATTTTTTTGGATTTAGTCTCACTTTATACTCTTCTAGCCTTTGAAATATCTTGTCTAAGACCTATAAATGATCAGCCCTTGTCAACGATTTAGCAATAAGATCATTGACATAATCCTCCATAAGAGTGTGTATAAGGTCATGAAAAATAGTGGTCATGGCATGCTGATTAGTTGCTCTAGCATTTTTGAGCCCCGAAGGGCATAACATTCCAGCAATATGTTCCCCATGGACATGTGAAAGTTGTCTTAGGTTGGTCTTCAGTTGCAATTTTGATCTGATTATACCCTGAAAATCCATACATAAGGGATAACATCTCATATCTTGTGGTCATGTCTACTATCATGTCAATGTTGGGCAGAGGGAAGTCATCTTTAGGGAAAGCCTTGTTGATATCTCTAAAATTTGTATAGATACGAATGCCCCCTATTGGTTTTGTGATTGGTACTAGATTGGAAATCCAATCTGCATAGTTGATCGATCTAATGAAGCCAATGTCCAACAGTTTCTTGAGTTCAGCCTTGACTAGTAAAGCAATCTGTGGGTGCATTTTCCTCAATTTATGTTTTACTAGTTATACACCTGGTTGTAAGGGAAAGTGATGTAGTACAAGTTCAAGATCCAACCCTAGCATGTTAGCATATGACCAGGAAAAATTAATCTATCTTTGTGTAAAGAAGTCACGAAAATCTGGTTGCTCTGCTTCTGTCAATGATGCTGCAAAATATACCAGTCGGGGATTCTCTTATGTGCCTATGTTGACTTCCACTAGTTCTTCAACTAGCATGGGTGATTTTTCCTGAGAAACTGTGAGAATGTTCAAACCTCCATCCTTAGGCGCCTCAGAGAGGTTTTTACCTTCGGATGCGTCCTTATTTTTTGCTTTTTCATTGTCTAAAGGTGCCTTTTGGTTTTCACCTAGAGACTCATCATTTTTATCTTAGTCATTATTTTTCTTATTTTTGCGACTAGAGGGTTGAATAGATTCCCCAAAGTATGCCATGTTGTCCAAGTCAATGGTAAATCCAACCTTGTGATCACCACTAGGTATGCCTTCTCATAGTCCCAGGAACTCAACAATTGCTTCGTTGTTCTCAAAAATGTCTAAGACGGGTGTGTCCTATTGGTCCCAATCAATGAGTTGGGGATAAACTAAAGGCATGCCATCATCGAAGTTGTCAAAGTTCAACGGGGTCAAGGTAAAAGTTGAGTTGTTCATGTAGTCACAAAAGTTTCTCACCAAGTCCTCTTTGTTCTTTTCGTGGATGTAGGTGGATTATGAGGTGGGCCTAATGCCAGGGTTTGGTTATCTGAAATAGATTTGTTAGGCTCCCAAGAGGTAGGATCAATATATTCCCAATAGTAATGTTTAAACCATTCCTCTTTAGTCAAATTCTTAGGTGGACAAGAATTCAATGAATTTGGCGAGGGTTTCAACATTAATTCAAGTTCTCCAAATTTTTTATCAAGGTCCATGGTAGAGGTGGAGGATAGGGAATCCAACTCATATTCATTTGAGTCAGGGGAATCATAGTAGGGTTGGTTAGATGGTTCTTCAGATGTCTCGATATCTTCAGAAGCACTTACTTCCTCGAGTAAAGGTGATGTGGTACTAGGAACGCCAATCTAAATCGGTTGAAACCCAATCCATAAGCCTTTCAGCCACTTTGAAACAATGATTGGTTCAGTCCTCCCATTTTGATGTAAGCCTAAGCCACTATGTCCATTATATCCCTTGCTCTACATGATTGTGAAACCTTTTCCATATTGATCTATAGGAATGTGAGCAAGTGAGGGAGGTTCTTCATGGTCTTCTCTATACAACCAGGTGGTTACATCTTCTACGTGTATGGCTTCTTTGCTTAATTCTCCCCATTTTGTAAAGGTTGTTAAGGGAGGGATGTGTATAGTGACCACTGACTGTCTCCTATCTGTTGTAGGTAAACCATAAGATTTAGGTGGAACCAAGTGACTAACACAATAAGATGTCTTCAAGTGATATTCTCCACAACCCTTGTCTTGGATCTCAACCCTAGGAGTGGAAGGTAATGATGGTGAAGTGAATGTTTTAGAGAGAGTGGATGGATCGACATAGTGAGATGAATTGGACAATGAAGCTTCTTGGTTTACTAGCACTTTGCATTGGGGTATCTCTCGTAGATTGGTGCAATATTGAAATGGATCTGGGTCACCATCTATTGTAATTTCAGTTCCATTGTAGGGAAATTTGAGACATTGATGGTAGGTAGAAGGAATTGCCTTCATAGCGTGAATCCATGGTCTGCCTAGCAGAAGGTTGTATGGAAGGGTGAGATCCAATACTTGGAATTTTGTCTCCATAACTACATGACCAATTCTGATAGGAAGTGTTACCACCCCCTTTTATTTTCATTCCTCATCATCATAAGCCTTAATGACAATGCTTTTAGTTGTTTCCACACATGCTTCTGAGAAACCTAATGCCTTAATCAATTTTAAAGTACAAAGATTTAACCCTGCTCCTCTGTCTACCAGAACTCGTCTAACTTTAGTTTTGTCAACAAGGACTTCAAGATGTAATGGGTCATTATGATTTGTCTTCTCAGTTGCATAGTCTTGTTCAGAGAAGGTGGCATGATGATTATTGGTTCAGTAGCCTACCATTTCCTGGAAATGATTGACATCGAGATCATTAGGGACAGTGGTGCTTTGTAAAGCCTTGTCTAAAATGGATCGATGTTTAGGGGAGATATGCAACAATTCCAAGATGGAGATTTGGGCTAGGGTCTTCCCCAACTGGTCAAGTAAGTTATACCGCAACTTGGAAGTTTGTGGTGGTTGTTGTGATGGAGGGCCTTGGATGGTGATCTTGGTCCTACAAGTGTTGACAACACACTCAAGAGTTTTATTTATGGTTGTGGTATTGACATGCTCATTGACAAATCAGATATGATTTATGATAGGTCCACTATAATCATGCTTGACACTAGCATAATTGGCTGCAGTATTGGTCTTGTTACCCGAACTAGGGGCCTTTCCTTTCCCATGGTC
This sequence comes from Sequoia sempervirens, assembly GCA_007258455.2. Lineage (NCBI taxonomy): Eukaryota > Viridiplantae > Streptophyta > Pinopsida > Cupressales > Cupressaceae > Sequoia > Sequoia sempervirens. The sequence goes on along the minus strand of VDFB02368882.1, from coordinate 24,123 downwards.
ATGTAGTGGATCAGAAAATACTTTGTGATTAGTGTTTGAAGATGTTGTTTTCTGTCCACTAACTTCAATAGTTCTGTTCTCGACAAGATCATGTATGATGTTTTTCAGGTGTCGACAATTTTTTAGGGTATGTCCTTTAGTTCGATGGAAGTCACAAAAGGCATTGTCATCCCACCAAAATGGTTTGAAATTCCCTGGATCATATTGTCTTGGCTCTTGAAGCTATATGAGATCGTGTTGCAATAGTTGTTTGAAGACCGGTTCAATGGATTCCCTTAAGGGAGGGAACTCACGTTTTGGAAATCTTCTCTATTGTTGCGGTCGTTGGGTGTTTTGGGTAGTATTGGGTGTTTGATTGACAACGTTGAGTGTGTTGGTAGAGGGTTTATTTCCTCTAAGTGTGATGATTGGTCCTTCTTGTAAGGTTTTCACATCAACTACCCCATCGTTGGTAACATTTTTATTCCGAGACCAAAACTTATTTTTGTCATTGGGTGTGTTCTGTACATTTGGATTTCTGTAGGGTGTCTGTGTTTTAAGTTCTCCTTTGTCAATGAGAGCTTTTTCTAGTATGAGACCCTTTTCCACTAGTTCTGTAAAGGATGTACAACAATGTACCCTCATTCACTTCTCAATTTTGGGTTGAGGTTTTCTTGAAAGATAGTGACCTTTTGTTTCTCAAGTACCTTGACAGGGCATTGACTGGCTATAGTTCTCCATCTTTGGAAGAAAGTGATAAAATTTTCTCCTTTGTCTTGTGTAGTATGACATAAGGTTGCTATGTTAATCTCATGTTCTATGTTAAAGGAGAATTGTTCAATGAATTTCTCAACCAGTTCGCCCCATGATTTTATGTCGTAGTCAAGACCTGAAAACCACTCTAGTGCAATTCCAATAAGACTTCTCGGAAAGAGTCTCATAAGATAGGTGGGGTCGTAGGCGACATCTATGCACATCATAGAAAATTCCCTTATGTGTTTGAGTGGATTTCGCTTTCCATTGTACTTGGGAAAATTTGGTATGACATACCCATGAGGGAAAGGTGTCATGTACAATGATTTATCGAAGGGAAATGGGCATAAATACTTTGTTGAAAAGGTTTTCTTGTTAGACACTGTCATGTTATCCATCTGTGTTTGAAGTGCATGCATTTGTGTCTACAGGACGTCAACTTGAGTTAATGATGTGTTGGTTGGATTATTTGGGTTTATGTACGTGTTTTGGAATCCAACGTTTTGTGATGGGTTTTGGTTAAATGTCAATATGTAAAGTGGATTTTGATTTGGAATGTTAGTGAATGGTTTTTGATTTAGAATCTGTGAAAATGGATTTTGATTTGGGGTTTGTGTAAATGGATTTTGATTCAGAGTTTGTGAAAATGGATTTTGACTCGGAATCTACGAAGTGACGGGTCGGTTTCCATATTGGAAAGAGGGTATGCCTCCTACCTGTGAAACCCCAATCTGTGGTATAGTACTAGCAAAATTAACACTGGGTATAGTTGTTGTATGTGAAATAGTGCTAGTGACATGGACACTTGGTATAGGAGCTAATGTTCTAGATTTTTTGTTTCCATTAAGAGGACTGAAGGGATTGGACGATGACGCCCCTATGGTGAAATTTAGCCCCCATGTCAAGGTAGGCGTACCAAATGGAGATGTGTGTATCGTTGAGGCACTTTGTGTAGGTCCTCCAGATGGTATAGCAGTAGTCACTTGAGGTATAGTAGCACTAGTGGCAGTGGTGTTTGTTCCCTGGGTAGATGTAGTTTGTAGGGTATGAATATCAAAACTAGGAGGTAGTTTGGCACCTTTTGATAGCAATTTGGCTAAGTATTGTTGAGGATCATTTGCTAGATAGTCATCTACAAAGGAATCAAAATTAGGGTCCTGTGCAATAATATCTATGTCTTCCACTATAACATGTCCTTGTGTGTCTCTAGTAACAAATTTCTCTAACAAAGTCTTGTGAGGTCTAGATGAAGATGTCCCTGAAAAGGGATTTGAGAACAAATTGATGAATTTGTTTGGATCAACCATCTTTTCTCTTTCTTTCCTTTTCAATCTTGTTTCAACCATGTAATGTAAGCTCAAAGTGCAAGTGATGCAAAAGCTAAGTCTATGGATGATTATGAGTCTAATCTATGTTTTGGGATTTTTTGAATATAAAGGATGAATGTATGCAACTATTTTTTTGGTATTTTCTCTGCAAATAAGGTATGTCTAAAATGACGCTATTCTAAGATGATAGTGTCTAAATATGCAAAGGTCTAAGTGATCAATTTGGAAGATTCTAAAAGAGGTTAGCTATCAGCTAAAGCTTAACCCAAGTTTCAATTTAGTTTTGACAAGGAACCTTCATAGGACTAGGACTAAAAGATAAGGTGAGCTCCCAAACTAGACTGATGAACTGGACGGACTCACATGTAAGATAAAAGATTTGATGACTAGGTTCAATGGCAATGTTTGTTGAATCAAGGGTTTATCTAAAGCGTGAAAGGTTCCTATCTGAAAATATGCAAATGATCTCTCTAAAGGAAATAAAGACCCCTAAGATGAAAGTAAGATGTACAACTAGGGTATCTATCACTATGACTAAATGATTTCTAAAGGATGTAAACGTGCAAATTTTGAGTGAAATTTCTAGTTTTTGTCCAAGAATCAGTGTAAAAGGATAAATCAAAGACTGGTATGACAGTTTGGTTTCAGTTTGTGACAGTGAATTCTAGTTTTTTGGTAATCAAGCAGATGCGTTGCAAAATTTAAGAGTTGCAGTTTTCTTTCTTAATTGCGGTTTTATGGTAAATTCAGTTTTAGGTATCAGAAACATGCAATTTTGTTTGCAGCAAATGTGAATTAAGATATCAATTGTGACTCTGTACTGATCAGATACAGTTTTCAAGACTCTGACTGTGTACTGGTAAAAGTAGGTTGGTTCTGTGACAGGGGCATATGCGTCATTCCAGAGTGCAGATGCGGCTCACCTATTTAGATACGTCATAGAGTGTATCAATTGTGGGTTTTCCAGTAACAGAGGTAATTAACATGTGTGACTCAGGGTATCAGATGTGGTATGATGTTAAACAGATGTGGCCTTATCCAACAAATGCGACTTAATGATAGGAAGATGTGACTCAGTTTTTGGTAAACGACAGATTGGACTTGGTTTATGGGATATCCGATGCAGTACTCTACTAAGCAGATGCGAGCTAGTTTGGCAGATGTGACTCACGGTTAAACATGTGCAACTCAGATTTTGGGACATGCAAATTGGACTCAATTTTTGACAAATGCGACAAACTAGTTATTAGATGTGATTCTAAGTACATATGCGACTTAATGATAGGAAAATGTGACTCATTTTCTAATAAATGATAGATTGGACTCAGTTTTAACAGATGTGACAGACTGGTAAACAGATGCGACTATACCTAACAGATACGTTTTTCTGGTGAACAAGTGTGACTCTGTTGACAATTACGGTTTTCTGATGAACAATTGCGGTTTTCCAATAAATGACAATTTAAACTTTGTTTGTGATCAAGTTATGGTAAATAAAAAACACATAAAACACAATATTTCAGTTTGATTTTGACACAAAGAACGTTTAATTTGATAACAGACAAGCACAATCCTAGGCTGTGAAAGATAATACTTGTTGAGTTCTCACTTGGGATTTACCCTAGCTACGCTTATTCAAAGTAGATGACTAGTAGCTTGACCCCATTGGCTCCCCTCCACGACACTCACTTCTCCAGGGCAGTCAAGCTATAGTACCCATGAAACTCCCATGGCATACTTCTCATCTCTATTATGAACCGTAAGAACGTGAGACGACTTCATAGGTCCGACCTGCTGCACCAACAAATAGATAAAGGTTTTTGGCTTAACTAGAAACAAGGGATTTTTAGTAAGGCATTCCGTTCGTGGGGTATCATCCATGTGGAAAGAGACCATTGTTTCCCTTCTTATCGGAACAATACTCATGATACTTGAGATTTCCTCAAGTACCCACTTTTATATACCGACTGGAAGTCGCTCGGGTTCAACGTGTTACCGGTCTGAGTCATCTTTGGGTGAGTACTTTTTCCCACCAAGAAAGGCCCAATTTATAGAGTCAGTAACATGTTCTCTTGCACCTAGGATCACATGAATGCGCAAGGGGAGATGATACTTTTGTAGACTGAATCGGGGGTAATAACAGAGCGTGCTTTCGCACCAAACACAGTAGACAATAGTAAATTTTAAACCCAAATGACAATTTTCTAATCTACTAAATAGTTTGTTTCAAAATAGTCTTCGACACACGTCCTGCAAAACAATTCATTAGTAGTTTTGAATTGGTCTTCATCGATCATCCTGCAAAAAGGTTTCGAAAACTTGTCCTCTACGCTATGTCCTGAAAACGCTATGTTAACTCCTTAAAACAAACGTTGCAAACTGAAAATTAGATAAAATAAAAACATAATGAAAAACTGTAAATCGGAAATTGAACCTAGAAATTTCACCAGTCAGATGCGTCGTGCAGAATAGTAGATGCATCATAGATTTTCACCAGTCAATTGCATTGTGAAAAGCCATGGATGGTCAAAGTTTGTTAGATGCATTGCTGTATTCATCAAATGTGGTTCGTAATATAAATTGCATCGTTTTATCTGTCAGATGCGTCAAGCTATACGATACTTGCAAAAATTGAATAAAACGTCTATCATTTTGCGAAGAACGTGTCTTCATGTCAGGTTCACCAAATGTAACATCATGAAAACAAAAGCAGGATTAAAGCACACAAAAATGCAATCAAACTTGAATTGTAAACTAAAGCTAAACAATAAAGCACAAAGGAAATTATAAACATAAACAAAGAGTGATCTCACCCAGTATCTACATCCTTCCATGAATGACCTCGATTGTCCTCCATTTTTCCACAATGGTATTCTTGCCCTCAGATTTTTAGTATGTGTGCAAGTATAGCCTTAATGTATGTGATTATAGAAAAATATCGAAGATTAACAAGTGCTCCAAAAGTCATACAATTTCGGGAGGATAATAATGATGAAGGTCAGGTCAATTTATAGAAAATTGATTGTTCGAATGACAGGCCAAGATTGAAAGATAGATGGACGATTCAAATTAAAGGATTCGACATGCATTGAGATAAGTGTTAGTACTGACATGAGTGATAAACCTAAGAATAGAGATCAAGATTAAATAATTATTTAATCTCTAGTTGAAAGTATTCAAAAATTGGAAGAATAATGATTGCATGAAAAGGATAAAGATGGAATAAAGAAAATGATCTATTTGAATGCACACATAAATTAATTAATTAAATAAAGATATTTAATTAATAAATTTGTACATGCATAAGAGTTAAAGCAAGATAACTGACTAGTTATTATAGAGAGTTTATTTGCCAAAGACACTCAGACATTAAATTGGGAGATAACTGACTGATTTAAATAGATATGGAGTCAAGTAGGAATGAATACTTAGATAACTTAAACATTTATCTAAATATAGAAGAATATGTCAAAAACAGACTTTTATGAATTAAATGATTATTTAATTCAAGATTCAACATTTAGGGATTAATTAAATAAATAAGATTTATTTAATTAAGTAAAGAAAAGGTTAAATGAATAATTAAATAATTAAAGTATTTATTTAATTATAATTGAAAATATGATAAAGATAAATTAAATAAGAAATTATTTAATTTAAGGAGGATAAAGTTAATTAGTGATGTGGGGTTGGGGCCCTAGTTCGGTTGGCTAAATCTTTCCTGTTGCAGGAGGTTGGTCACGAGGTCTAGTCTCCCCCACCCCCGTGGTACCGGAGGGCGGGTCGCGCCAGCGCCGCCGGTCACGTTAAAAAGTTTACTAGGCGCACTACAGTTTATAGGGGGTCGTGCTACCCGATTCCTGCAGTCTAATAAAAAAAAAGTTAATTAGTGATGTAATTAAATAAAGAATGTTTATTTAATTAATCAGGATAGAATAAAGATAATGTGAATTAATTAAATAATTAAAGTTATTTAATTAATAGATGAATAAATGTTAAAGTGAATTAATTAAATAATTAAAAGTTATTTAATTAATAGATGAGAAAGGACTTTAGAAAGTAATTAAATAATTAACATTATTTATTCACGACCATGACAATACGAATTATGAAGAAATTGAAGTCACAGTTTTAGACCAAATTTCAGTGTCTACAAGAATTATTAACATAAGCATACCACACAGAGTCTGCTCTCTGCAGTGTTTTTAATTTTCTTTTGTTTAAGACCTGGAATGCAGATTTTTAAATCAAACTAGGCATCTTGGTTCTCATTGGGGAGTTCTTGTGTTTATGGGTCTACCATTTGTCCTCCTATTGAAACTCAGTCATTTTTTGATTTTTTTTCTAAATGGTACAACATCGATGTTAGATGGTATTCCCTAACCTCCTCTTTTTTTTTCACTTTTATGATTTGAATATGGATTGATTTCTATAATCTTAAGGCACTAAGGCTGAAGACTCCAATATTGAAGTCATCCATGCCTGATTTACACATACTATTTTAAAAATGTATGATAAAAAGAATTGGCAATAGATATCATTCATAGGAAGTGGAATTGCAATAGGTACAGTTACATAGTCTATTTTAAAAATGTACGCTTTTCCTTCAATTTCCTATCAGCGTCTCCCTTGAACCTCCTCTAGGTGCAAGTGCTAGTATGATATTCTACAAGCAACAAATGATATTTTTTTGTTCAACTACTAGGGTTCCCATGATTAAGTTTTGGTTGAATCTTTAAAAAGACAAATTTTAGACATTTCTCAATAGATGTGTTGATGTGGCAAGTTGCATCATGAGTCACACCTCCAAACCTTAGTTATAGATAGATAAGAAGTCAATTCACATTTCAAAAAAAAATGAAGACTCTATGATATTCTGTTACATGCTAACAAAGTTAGCCCACACGACTACTGGCCCCTCTCCCCTAATATTAGTGTGATATAAGTTATGAAATTTTAACTTTTCCATTTTGACTATAAAAAAGTTAATAGTGCAAAATCATTTTGATGTCATTTTTTAATTCTTTTTTTTTGTCTTATTTGATAAATGGTATTATTTTTTATTTAAAGGATTATGGACCAATGAATGCAAAACACATTAATCATATTTTAATCAATTTTAATTTATTGAAAAGGTAAAATAGATAAAATATTGGACATGAGATCAAAATAATTATTAATAAACTAAAATTTTGATCATAGCCAATTATCTTTCTTGGGTTGAATCATAAAGCTGCGTTTGAAGCTTGTTCTGATAGAGAGAGGCTTACTTACCATGAAAGTTGTGAGGTTCATTTTAGGTGAAAGATTTCTAGTGTTTGAAGAATGCTACCATGTTAACACAAACATTCTAGCTTGTTTCGTCGCCTCCCTCCTAGACTCGTGCGTTTCTAAGGATGTTATTGAGAGTATGACCCAAAAATTATTCTACCCACATTTGTTAGGTGATCTGGAAGGGGATTTGGAGGTTGCTCAACTTGGAGTTGGGATTCCTCAACCTCGGGAGCTAGGAATACCACCCAAAGTTTTTTTCCTACTGTTTCTGCTTGATGTAAAGGGAGGAGAGATCTTGCAGCATCAAAGCCACACCTTGGTTGGTTATAAGTTTATGTGCAAATTATACGAGTTTGAGCTTGTAGACAACTTTGACTAGTTGGAGGAGTTTGATGCTTTTGAAGCCAACTAAAATGATAGCTTTGGACAAGTTTTAGAAAGTTTTCAAATAAGAACCATCCAAAAAATCCAATGTTGAGAGCTTTTACATAATGTTTAAAAGAAAATTTGAGCTAAGGGCTATAATGCCTTTTTTCACCTATCAATTGTATACCCTAATGTACATTTTGATCATGATTATCAAAATACTATTAAGGTCATGAAGAATTTGAAGACTTATATAAATATTACATAAAGTTATCATTATTTCATAGTTTGAAATGTCTAAAAAATTTGTTTGCCATTATAGTTGTATTTCATTTTGTTATGTGCTAGTTTTGTTTTAGAATTCTTCATGAATGGGTTGATAACAATCATTTTTCCTAATGAAATCTAAAGAAACCCTAAAAGTAATTTTCTCATCATGCGTTATTTATCTCAAATGAGTGGGTTTTAATAACTTGGGTTATCTATTACTCTGTTGCTATATATGTTCATATATTTCTTGGTGAGGAATTACTGAGAAAGAAAAATGGCTCTATTTCAGTAAAACTCCATAATTATCATTCTTTCATAGTTCAGAATGTCTGAAAAATATGTTTTCCATTATAGTTGCATTTCATTATGTTATGTGCTAGTTTGGTTTTAGACTTCTTCGTGAATGGATTGATAATAGTTATTTTGCCTAATGAAATCTAAAGAAACCTTAGAAGTATTTTTCTCATCATACGTTATTTGTCTCAAATGAGTGGGCTTTAATAAATTTGGGTTATTTGTTACTCTTTTTTTATATCTATTCATATATTTCTTGGTGAGGAATTACTAATAAAGCAAAATGGCTCTATTTCAGTAAAACTCCATAATGCTTGTTGTGCTCTTAAGGATAGATTTATGTTTTGTTTATGAATTTCACGAACCTCTTGTAGTTTGCTTCACGTTCCAAAACCTTATAAGGAAGAGAAAATTCATTACTCTTGTATCTTATTTTTTTGGATTTTTAGGGGTTTGTGTGCTATTTTTTACAGACTCTGGCTTTCTATTGCCTAGTTTAAAATGGTCATTTTCTTAGATTAAATTTTAGGTTTTTGAGCTTGAGTTCAAACTGCCTGACTTCTAGAAAACAAGCAGGTTCAGTTTTAACTAATGTTACTTATCCGAACACTTCTCTAATATCGAATCCCAAAAATCAGATTTAGGGCTTCCCAATGGTATCAACTCAGTACAATTATTCAAACCTAGGTTCAGATACACCCATGTTTCACTTGAATTTCTTCGAGTTATACTTGGTCTCTGGTATTTCCATGCTTGGAGTTGTTCTGGTTTAAAATGTCCATTTAAGGATAAGTAAAGCTCAAATATGTTTGGATTTGGTAGTACAATCATGGAATCTTCATTCGGGATTGGTTAAACGCCTATATTAATAGAGGAAAACTTATTCCTTCCCTTTACCAATGGTTTACAATCAAAATTTAGGAAAACCTCAGGTTTATGTTTCTTAGCTAGTCGCCTTTTCATTTTGGAATGCAAATTGGGTTATGAATACCTTATCCCCACCAAGTGATTGTAGGCTGGTGGTTTCACTCAATTATTTACCTTTGCACCTATTATTGATTCCAAACCTTGCCAATTTTCTACTAGACTTCTTATTATGAGTATTTCTAATTGATCAATACCATGATTTTCCAAGAGATCCGTAGCCTTGTTCACTTCACGGTAGATATGGCTAATAGATTGTACCTACACTTCCTCCATGATTTCCTTGATTCTAGTTACTTTGAACTGTAGGTTCCACTCTTTGATATGACCCTTAGAGATAATATTGATGCAAACTATTGAATCACATCCCATTTTTATATATTTCAAGCCTCTCTTTGCATAAGAGAAGTCCTCTCAGGATTCCTTCAATTTTAGCAGCGTTATTTATTGAGTTTGGGATTTTGGCTAATAGGATTGCTATTAAATGCCCTTTTCCATCTCAAATTATGCATCCAACCCTTGACTTTCTCTGGTTTCCCCATGAGGCACCATTCGTATTGAGTTTTAGTCTTCCTTTTATGGGACAACACCATTTAGCTTGTTGTCTTTTATCCTTAGATTATGGAGAAATTTGATAAAAGGGGGGAACCTTTAGTGAGTCCCACCTTTTCATTAGTTCATTTTCCCAAATTGTGAACTTCTTTTTCTTTGTTGTTTGATTTGGGCATTCAATCTTTCCACTATATTCCTCTCTATGATATATGTTAGATCCTTGACTGATTTGGACTTATCCTAAAATATGTGCATGTTCCTCTCTTTCTAGATATTCCAAATAGTGATCAAAGGAGAGGCCAACCATATTTTCCCCCAAAATGAATCCTTTTTGAGTTTGGTTCAACTTAAGAATAGGTCCCATAAACTATTGTTTCTTGGAGAATACCATTCCAGCTTTCCTGCTAACCAATCCCAAACTTGGGATGTGTATGGGCAGTTTAGGAGGAGGTGATCAACAATCTCATCCCTTGTTTTACACATTACACACCAAGTAGGACCTTCTATGCTTATTGAATCCAATCAGTCCCCTGTTAGTATTCTTCCATGCAGTGCAGTCCATGAGAAGGCCCTTGCTTTGGGAAATATCCCTTGTCCCCAACATAATTTGTTTTGCCAGTTTTTTCACCTTGTACCATTTGCATTTGATATCCTAACTTGACTAAATATTTTCCCGATTTAGCCCCACACCAAATTATCTTATCTACTTGATTGTTTAGGAAAATCTATCTTTCTTACATTATTTCTGAAAATATTTTCCTTACTTATTCCTCCACTTGAGCATCTTCAAGGTTCACCCACCTACATAAACCATTCTCAGCCACTCTGATGTAATCACGAACATGACTACAAAACCTTTCTCTAATTGTAGGGATATGGGGAGATACCTCTAGGTCCTTTGCCATTGGTTTGTGCCCACCCCATGAGTCTTGCCAGAAGTTTGCTTTGGTACCATCATTAATTTTCCATGTTAGGTGGTTCTTTATTATATGCTTACAGCTTAACATGAAGTTCCATACATGTGAACCTCCTCTTGCATAACTGTGAGAATTCTCTCAAGATTTGCATTGTCCAAATATTTTTTCTATAATATTCTACACCACAATAGTGTAGGTTTTTGGTACATTTTCTAGATTAATTTGGCACCTAATGCCAAATTACTTGCTTTTAGGTTCCTTATACCCATGCCACCTTCTCCTTGATCTTTACAGACTTTCTCCCAATGTATTAGAGTGACCTAGTATTGTTCATTAGACCCTTCCCATAGAAAGTGCTTCAGGATTCTTTCCAGACTTGAAGCTGCTTTATTTGTTAATTGCATACATGACATTGTGTAAATTGGGATAGCTAATAGTATAGCCTTTATTGTTGTGATGTGGCTTGCTAATGTGAGCCATTTCCCTCTCCAACTTAAGGCTTTTTCTCTACACCTTTCCTTTATCTTCTCCCATAATTTAGTTCTTATGATTCCTTTAAATATTGGTACCCCCAAAAATTTGCAAGGGATTTCATCAATTGTGTACCCTATAATTCTTGCTATTCTTTTCTGTAGCACTCTCTTTTGTGTTAAAGAAGTAAATTTTGGATTTCTCTTTGTTAATTTGCTAGCCTAAATCATTGATGTATTCTTCCATACACTTATTAATCATCTCAACCTCCTTGATAGATGCCTCTCCATATAGTATCGTGTCATCTGCAAATTGTAGATAAGTAGTGGGATCTATGCCTTGTGCTATCTGTAGACCTTTCTAGTTACCCTGCTCCTGATAACGTGTTATATGCCTACTCAATGCCTCTGCCATTATCACAAAAAGGAAAGGAGATATTGGGTCTCCTTGTTTGATTTTGTTAGTGCTTTCAAAGAAACTGCATGGCTCGCTATTGATTGGGATTGAGTATCTTACTAATGAGATGCAATAATATATCATTTGGAGCCATTCTTTGTAGAAGCCAAACTGTTCCATGATTCTTATCAGAAAGCACCACCTTACTTTGTCATAAGCTTTGCTAACATCCAATTTCATTATCATGCTTGTGCGTCTTTCTTTGTTGATTGTGTGCATGGATTAATTTTCTATTATTACATGATGTCCACAATATCCCTGCCAAGTGTGAACCCACTTTGGTTTTTTGAGATAATTTTCTTCAGCAAATTCTTAAGACTGTTAGCCAGTACTTTAGATACAATTTTGTAAATCATGTTGCATAACAAAATTAGTGGTAGTCCCCAAAAGTGACCTACAAGCCTCCTTTCTTGGTTTAGGGCCACTAATGTATTATTAATATCTTATACAAATTTCCTTTGTTTCTTGAAATCTTCTACCACTTCCATACTTCCAGGTTTTCTAGAAAGTGCCAACATTTTTGATAAAATAATGTTGGAAACCCATGTAGTCTTGGGTATTTTTCGAGATGCATTTGGAAGACTACATTTTTTATTTCTTCCACTATAAAGGGAGCAATCAACATGGTGCTTTCTTCTGGTGTCACTAGCTTTGGTATATTTGTTAGGATTTTGGAATCATCTAATATATCTACAAATCCTTCTAGGGCCAAGAGTTGTTTAAAGAAATTAATTGCTTCTTCTTTTATTTCCTTTGAGGCCTCTAGTAACTTGCCATCGATTGATTCAACTGACATTATCCTTTTATGTGCAACCTTTATCTTGGTTGTATTATAAAAGAATTTTGTGTTGGCATCCCCCTCATTTAACCAAACCTCCCTTGACTTGGACCTCTAGTACTCCTCTCTTGTTATTATTTCATTATAATCTTCCACTAATGCCTTCTCCTTCCAGTAATCAATCTGGAACATGCCTTGTTTCATCACTTTGGTGTTCAAATTTTCCATTTCTTTCTCTAACCTTTCTTTCTCAATAAATATTTTTCTAAATATTGAACACTTCCATTCTTGCAATTTCCTTTTGATTTGTTTTAACTTGTTTGTAAAGATGAAGCTCTTGGTCTCAACACATTTTAGTGCCTCCTTCCACCATGATTCTATTAGGTTCACCAGGTCATCTTTCCTGAACCACGTTTTCTCAACTTTAAAATAGTTTTTACGGTGGTTCATTTCTTCTTTGATTAGTAAATTGACTAGTAAGTGATTTGAATGTATTAGCAGAAGGATGCTTGACTCTAGCATCAATTTTTCTTCCAACCAATTTTGTGAGCAAATGAATCTATCCAATTTCTCTCTTATACTACCACCTCCACACTGCCTATTTGACCATGTGAAAAGTCGATCCTTTTTCTGAATATCTAGCAAGTTATTTTTTGTTAGGAAGGTCCCAAAGGATCTCATAGAAGTTGAAATTATTCCATTTCTACCTTGATTTTCCACTATTATTAACATGAAATTAAAGTCTCCTCCTATAATGATCCTTTTATCACTTATTATGGAGATTTTATGGCTTAGTACTTCCCATAGTTTCTCTTTGTCTTGGTTTATGGTTGGACCATAGACATTAAAGAGGAAGAACTTGAGATTACATCTGTGACTTGAAACCTTGCAAAGCATCCAGTTTGCTTCCTTTTCTATTATATTAAGATCCACTACGATGTTATGCCATAGGATTCCCAATCCACCTGATGTTCCATTTACTTTTGAATATGATTCTTCCCAACTGCCTCGATGGATGAATCTTTTATCTTTGGCTTCTAGTTTGGTTTGTTGTATTAAAGGATTATTTTTGAGTCTACTCTTTCTAATTGAAACTTTATTAAGTGTCTCTTGTTAGGGGCATTTAAGCCCCCGACATTCTAAGTTGCCATCTTCATGGCTCCCTGGACTGGGAGTGCTCTTCTCCCTTTTTGTCTTTTAGGAAATTTATGATGCTTTTAATGCATTTTTCATTTGCTAATTCTTCCCTCAACAACTTGTGAGTTTTCTAGACCTTTCCTTTTCTTTGATAGTTTGGTTGGACCTAACAAGTGAGCTACAGATTAGGATATGCATATGGGTTCTATTATATCTAGATCGTCAAATTATTCTTCGCTTTCGCTTTCTGATGCAATTTCTTTTTCCACATCAGCCTTTTGGTTTATCTATTCCATGTCAACCTCTGGAGTTTGTTGTAAATTGGTTTCCATTACCTCTTTTTCACTCTTCTGATTTCTTTTTGAGTTACCCTCTTCTTGTAGGGGGTTTTCTGGATTGGGCTTGCAACTTTTGTGCCTTTGATGGCCTCTATTTTTTTGCTTTCTTCTTTTTTGCTCCTGACCTTAGTCACTTTTTGTGGGATTTTGCACATTTCCATTGAATGGTTTCTTCTCTCACACTTTATGTAGAATAATTTCTTATCTTCTAGGTTATCTCCTACAACCAAATCCCATTGTTGGTTTTCAATTTTATTTTTTTCGAGATTTGTCTGATTGCAACTATCTTCATTCTTGCATAGAGATAGGAATTTATTTCTAGTAAAGGTGTGTCAATCTCTATTAAGGTTCCCAGAGACTTGCCAATTTTTTTCCAAACACTCTTCTATCCAATACTCCATAGGCATGTTGTATAGCCTAATCCATTTAACCTCTGTGTAGGGATTGTGGCTTTGTGGGTTAAAGTTTGACTTCCATTTTTGCATGTATATGGGGATTCCTTCTATTTCCTAGAGACCACTTTGTAGGATTGCTTCCATGTCTTCTTGAACCATAAAGGCTACTATGAAAAAGTTGTTTGGCAGGAATTTAATTGCATGATCTTTTTGCCAATTCTCCCCAGCCCATTTCTCAATGGTTTCCCTTATTTTCTTAGGCCCTATTATTCTACATATGATGGTTGAGTCCTGAAGGAGTTTAATATCTTCCTCCATTTCTTTCTAAACATCTATTTCTAAAATCTCTTCCACCTTCTTTATTGCCTCTAGCTTTTTAATTTCTGGGTGCTGGCAAGAAGTTGAGTCCACTTTTTGGCCAAAAAGTGGAAGTGTTTTCCCTGATTTTCAGCATTTGACACATTTGACCTTAAAATTTGAAGCACTTAGAGATGAAATCTTTGAAAAAGTCACTAATCATAAAATGTAGTACTCGAAGTCTGGTTTCCAAATATGTAATTTATTTCAATACCCAGATTGTACAAATTGAGTTTCAATAGGCATTTCTAAAAACCACTGTTTAAAAGTCTCTTTTTTTATACCATACCATGCACGTATACAACATCCATATTTTGACCTAAATTATCGTATTTTTCTAAATCATTTTGGGAAAAGATTTGTGACTCACTGAAGCTTGTTCTCGATATTTTTTTGTAATTTTTTATTGAATTTTTTTTGTTAATTTTTTATTAGGCATATTTGTTGTTTTGAAAAATCACCGTGTACAACACGCATAAGATGACCTTAACTTATCATTTTTTATTTTTTATTTTAAATTGAAAAGAATTGTCTGAAGTTTGTTCTCGTGCAATCCGTTCATCAAAATGTTATGTTGATCAAAAGTTATTAAAATATTAAAAAACCCTGAGATTTAAAGTTTATGGACCTGTTTCATTAGAAATTAATTGAAAAATAGAAAAAATAATCCAATTGTAAAAAATTTTACATATTTGGAATCTGCATTGTCTCATCTAAAATGGGTTTTAATTTTGTCAAAAAATTCTGCAAAAAAAGTTGTCAGCCATATGTCCAAACTTAGTATTTTTCTCTGACATTGTTAGGACCTTCAACTTGTAGGTAAAACTAGGTTGAAGGCCTAGGTTCGGATTCCCAATGCTTTTCCTGAACCAAAACACAAACCAAAAACCTGTCCACAAAGTAAATCCAATTTCAAATTTTTAGAAACAAGATCCTTATTTACAAAACGGTATCTCGATTTACAAAATGGGATCTCATTTTGTAAATTGGGATCCCATTCCCAATATTAAATGCGGCGGCCATTGACAGACAAACGAGATCCCTCTTTATAAACAGGATCCCGTTCCTTTGTTCATTTTTTTTAAAAAAATAGCATTACAAAACGGGATCCCAATTATTACAAAACGAGATCCCATTTCGTACTAATTGGGATCTCATTCCGTGTTCGTCGATTCGGGACCCTTTAACAAACAAGATCCCAATTATTAAAAAGCAGGATCCCGTTTGGCATTTAGGCTCAGGATCCCGAAGCTAAATAGGATCCCAATTTTTAAAAATTGGGATCCCGTTTTTGCAATGCCGATTTCATTTTTTGGCTAAGGAAAAAACTTCCACATTTCGTGGACTCAACTTTGTGCACTTACCCTTCTATTTTGTTCGATCTTTTTTTGGGATTGCCCTTCTTCCTAGTTTGTATCTTTCTGAGGTATTTCTTCTCCTCAATGGGTTCTCTTCTTTCATTTATGCTACGAGAATTCTCTTTGGCTGGGCTGCGATTATGATCTTTTAGCCATGTGTTGGATCATGCACCGTTTCCAACCTTTGTTTTGGTGATATGGAGAGAGATGGCTATGTTGTTCGGTCATGTTATATAATGTGGGTATCTAAATTTTGTACTTGGCCTGGATCACTAATATTCTTTCCCCCTTCTTATTCGCATCTTAATTCTGAATTTTATTTAGTTGTGTATGGGGTGATAGATGGAACTATTGTTGTCCGAGAGAATTTCACTATTGATTTCACCTGTATTTTTGCTTAAAATTTTCACTTTGTTTTTCATGAATTTTGTTTTTCTTGGTTTGCAACAATGATTTACAATTCTGAAATTCACAATTCGCATTCACAAACAAATCATTATATAATTTTTCAACATATTTAAAGTTTTTTTTGGATACGTAAGCAAGGATTTATATTAATTTTTAAAAAAGAGAGTTTTACATGGATAGCCCTCTGGGCAAAGTTTACTGTACTGCCATATCCACACCAGAGAGAAGACCAACCGATATTACCATCCAAAATGAGACTTGAAAAAATGACCACCCTTAAGTAATATAGTTACCAAAATGTTTGTGTAGGGACACACACCTTTCCTTGTTTGAATTGGAGACTACCAAACCATTGCTACAACATATACTAAATACTATATCAACTGAACCTAGATACACACCAAGCCACTGAAACATACCAAAAAAGAATTCTCAACCCAACACAACCCTTAACCAAACCCCACACCAAACTTGTCTGACTCAAGGAAGCCATTTGCACATGCAAAAGCTCTAAAATCTAGGACCCAATGTCCATGTTGTGAAGGAGGAAGCTTTAGCACCTGCAAAAGATAGTCCAAACCATCCATCACCAGTTCCCTATGAGCGACCAGTGCCATCCCTTTCAAATCCATAAGGAAGGGGTAGTATTTTATTACCTCTCCTAGCACATAGAGGAATCTCATATCCCACGGCCTGGGGATGCATGCCCATTCCATGGGACACCACATACAATGTAGCCTCTAGCCCCACCAACAAGTCCACATAGAAGAGCCTTTTTAACAATGCCTCGATCTCTTTTTTTCCCATCCTTATTTCTAAAATTGATGTTAGGAATCGTGAGGTTATGTTAGTTTCGACCTTGTATAACTCATCATCCTCCAGAAATCTCTTCCCCAATATCATCTTCACCGCAACTAGAATGAGAGTGTCATACTTCTTAAGAATTCTCTTGAGGCGTTGGTCCATAATTGACCCATAAAACACCATATGCCTACCAAAACTCATCTAGCGAATTGGAGTGATGACCCTAATACTTGTTAGGGTTTTCAAAGACATTCTAACCACAAATTTTGACCTCTCCTCGATGGTTTCCCAATGAAACAAAAAAGACGCTACACTAGACCTTCACCACACAAAAATGCAAAAAACTATTGCAACGATAAATGAAATGAAAACCCCAACCAGCCGTAAATAATGTGTGGTTCATTGTCGTCTTTTCACATCATTATGGAGCTGGCATGTATTTCAACATATTTAAAGTTCTAATTCTCATTTGTCATTCCATATTTTTATTGATATTTGCAACATAGTTCTAACTTTGTTGAATTAGGTTCTTTTATTTTGACTTTTAAACATCATTTAGAAATAAAAGTTTGAAAGTAATTTAACAATTTCATCTCTAATATATCAAGTAATTTAATAAAGGTTTGTTATATTAGTAGTATTGGAAAATTCATTATTCTAACAACAATACTTTAAAACAACTAATATATTACACATCTTATTGGCAAGAATAACTTGTTGTAATGGTAAAAAAATGGATTTCACACATTCTTTATATTTGTTTTTAATATATTTTGATCCAATTAGTTTTTATGTAATAATAAGTATATAATGATGTATTTTTAGTTGACATTAAGCATGTAATTTGAGAGATATTTGTTTATAGATATTTTTTAGGATTGATTTTAATCTTGTGTCAACTGAAGTCACAAAAAGGGTTTTGTTTGACTCTTGGTGTTGAATTCAAAGGATTAATTCTAGTTAAAGTTCATTTTAGAGCATCCAATACGATCATCCTATATCATTTATGTTTTTATTTTTACATCCTAGAGTTATCATTTACACTTGCATGCATTATTAGGAGAATTTATTAAAAAAAAAATATTTGCAATCATATATGGCATCTTGCATGTTTGGGAGTGTTGTCCTCAATCATTTATCTAGTAGTTGAATTAGTGATTTTTATATGGTTTGACACAATGGAAGCAATTATCCCTATCACGTGCAAAGCAACAAACACTAGAAATTTTTTTTATGATAGGAAAATTTTGAGAACACCAAGGGGAATAAAAATAACATTTTAAAAGTTAGCAAAGATTGGATCCACAAGCCTAGATCCAATCCATGAGTGAGATTAAATCTACATTTGTGGGATCGATTTCACAATTGTAGTGTAAAAAAGAAGCTTAAGAAACGTGTACACTAGAAGTGTTGTACATACGATCTAAAAAATAATATATCTCATAATGAAAAGTGGAGATAATGCATATTATTTTGACCTTGAAAAGCTCTTATGAGCAAAAACAACTAGCATGGTAAAAAAATTCACTGTTGCAAAACTCAACCATTCTTAATACAATAATGAGCCTCTCCTACTTTACCCTTAAGCATGTGCAAATACAAATAGGTACATCAATAGAAATTTTACTCATTGTGCAAGAAATAATACAAAAGATAAACATGAGTCCTTTAGACTATGGGTGAAACTAAAAAAAATATAAGTACTTAAAAACATGGAAAGTTTAAAGATCTAATCCACAAGCCTACATCAAATCCACAAGAAAGATTAATTCTTCACTTGTGGGATTGATTTTACAATTGTATAAATAACTCAAAATGACAAAAAACATTCATTGATTTGAGAGCATCCATCTGATCTTCACTATAAATGAATTGCATTGTATCATTTATCATTATTTTCAAATTAAATACATTTACTATTTTACTCAACTTTTAGAAACATTCAATGTATTTATCATTCCAATAGTTTTTATAATCTAAAGTAGCTTTTAAATAATACTATTTATTTATTCACCCTTAAAACCCTTAAATTCATTTAAAAGGAATTTAATTCTCTTTTCATTTAAATAGAAAGTTAGATATTTTATTTATCAATTTTAAATAAAAAATTTAAAGACTTTGAAATTGAATTATAATATCACCTATTTAAATTATAGTTGTATTAGTGTATAGAGTATTTTTGGATTTAATTGTGTATATCTCTTATATTATAGTTCTTCTCCTCTTGAATGTGATAAAAAATGCCAAAAAAAATACACATAATTAAATTCAAAATTATTCTATACACTAATTTCATGAACTCTAAAACTCATAACTACTAAAGTTATATTATCATTTTTGTTATAATTTATAAATTAGATAAAACAAATAAATTATAAAATAAAATACATATTTCCATGAAATAATATTCAACATTTATTTTGTTTTGTTTTGTATATATAGTTTATGAAGTGTTTATGTATTGTGTATATTAGATATTTTCCTTTACAAACTATTTGAGGGACTACAATGCCTCTTTAATTTATAGAATCATTTATGGGTATTACTACATGTTAAATATTATACAGTTAGCATGGTTGGTTAAGGGCTTTGGGCTCGTCCCATATAGGTCCCGAGGTCGACTCACGCTCCCGGATGAAACTTAGTGTGTGTCGTTTTGGGTGCGGTCTGTGCTTCTAGAGGACTAGTCTCGCCTCCGCTCGCCTCCTCTGTCCCCCAAAACCTGGCATAAAAGTAAGCCCAGGGCAAAGGTGGTGGAGCTGCTGGGCGGAGTTGCACGGTTGGCGGAAAGGTGGTGGAGCTACTGAGCAGAGTTGCACGGTCGGCGGAATTAGGCCAAAGATCGGAGGATACCTCTGGGTTACCAAAAAAAATATTATACAATTGTGTATATCTATATTTTATTGGCTAGTCTTTGACTCATATTAATTCTTTATGATTATTACTCATTTATTATTAAATGCAATCATGTATAGCTAGTTTTTAATAGCTAATTTATTTTTTTGATATATGAATTGGGCACAAGGGGGCCAACCCTAGAAACATCATAATAACATGGCTTAGAAGCCTATCAAAAAGAAAAATTATAACATTGTAGACATTGATACAAAAAAGGAAACAACTATATTTTGGCGCTACCTAACTGCATCCACTAACATGTCCCTAATAGCTTCGCCATGCAGCCCGACCCTTCCTCACCACCCTGGACAATCGAGAGAGCCAAAATTGCCACTCGTGTCGTTAAGCTGCAGACCCCTTGTAATTTCTTTTACCAAGGCAATGTTGCTCGCGACCTCTGCCAACCACACTTCTTAGTTCTCTCTTAACACTCCAAAGCACAAAGGGAATCCACGGGTCATTTATGTGGAGGGTTAACAGGGGCCACACCCCGCTCAATGGCCTCAACCCCAACCCCAACCCCAAAACTGCCATTGCCAAATAGAAATCCATTACTTCTCGCCACCTTACAACCACTAAATGGCACATCATGAAATGCACCACCTCAATCTCCTCCCTCGCCTAGAGGATCCACGCCATAAACATGGAGGATGTATTTGAGTTTACTCAGAAGTGACACGTAGATAACAAGTATCTCGCACCCAAAAATACTCTTTACCGGCCCCATCATTTATGCATCCTAGATGTTGAAGATTTTCTTGATTTGGGCATTTGACACAGCTCCTCGAAATGCCATTTTTCATTCCTTAGCTCCCAAGCAGATGGTCATTTCTATTGGATCCTTGGCTCAACTATGAGTTTCACTACTTGATTTAAAGCACTAATTGTCATCGTCCACACCAGGAGTTAATATCGATGCTGAAATCGCATAAAAGGCCTCCTTCAATCCTCGATGTCCCTTCGACCGCCACTCATGTGGATGCGATAGCATTAAACACTAGTGTATCGCCATGTTCATTGAATATCCTTCCAAATATATCCTTCTCGCCCCCATGAGGTTACCTACCTGAATCCCCAGCCAGGCCACTTGGATTTGGCTTCATTGTTTGTCCCATATACTAATCTCCTTTCCCACTCTACTAATCGCTCTCCCTTGTGATCACGAATAATATAATCCGCAAGTTAGACAAGCTCAGATTGCCCTATGTTGCACCGTCGAAGTTCACTTTGACCCACCCAACCTTCATCTGGCGGGTTCCATTTCACATCGATCCTAGGATTGGTGTGAAGATCATCCTTTTGAACCCCATAAACCGGGGGAGTTTTTTACTAGCTAATATTACGATTACTACTCTTTTATTATTATGTAATTGTATATATCCATGTTTTACATAGTTAATATTTGACTCTTATCAATTCTCTATGATTACTACTCTTTTACTACTATGTAATTGTGCATATACATTTCTTACATATATAGTATTTTACTCTTATTAGTCCTCTATGATTATTATTATTTTATCATTGTATAGTTATGTATATCTATCTTTTACATAACTAGCCTCCACGATTACTATTATGAAGTTGTGTATATCCATGTCTTACATAGTATGTCTTCCAATCTTATTAGTTCTCTATAATTATTGTTCTTAAATAGCTAGTCTTTGACTTTTATCAATTATTTACGATTATTTCTCTTTTATTATTTTTTTAATTGTATATGTCCATCTCTTACATAGTTGGTCTTTCTCTTAATAGTTCTCTTTGATTACTACTCTTTTAGATTGGGATACAAAGTTGGTCATTTTTTGTGCACCTTACGAAAGAAATTAGGAACACAATTGCAGTTCATTTTATCCTACCATCCTCAAACTGATGGCCAAATTGAGGTTGTGAATAGAAGCTTGGGTAATTTGTTGTGATGTTTAGTAAGGAATAGGCCCCATTAATGGGATTTGATGTTGGCTCGGGTAGAATTTGCATATAATAATTTAGTTAATCAAAGTGCAGGGAAAATTCCACTCAATATTATTTATTTTTATAGTCTTAGAAGTGTTGATAAGTTGAGGAATAGTGCAAATTTGAGTAGGAAGAGTTTTGTTGTAGAAGATATTTCCAAACACCTTCATGAGTTGCATAAAGAGGTGAAATAAAACTTGGAGAAATGTGCCATCAAATACAAATAATATGCAAATGTGAAAAGGAGGGAGTAATAATTGTGGGTTGGTGATGTGGTATTGGCACATTTGAGGAAAGAAAGGTTCCCATAGGGAACATAGGAAAAAATAGAATCTAAGAAGATAGGTCCTTGTAGAGTATTGAGGAGATTTTCATCTAATGCATATGAAATAGAGCTTCCAGTAGGTATAGAAATTTCCCTAGATTTTTAGTGTTGCATATTAGATGAGTATTATGAAGGAGAAACTAGTGCACAAGGGACTACAAGTTCATATTTATAGGATGAAAAAGAATGGAAAGACCAGTTTCTTGAAAAGAATCTAGAAGAAGTGGATAAAATAATAGATTCTTAGTTGGTAAGAAGAACAAGAGGAAAGGAATACTAGGAGTACCTAATCCAATGGAAGAATAAAGCAGAAGTAGAGGCTAATTGGATGAATGCCTCAGAATTGGTTAAGTGTGGAATTTATATTCCAGACTTAGAAAAATGTTTATGAGTTTCAAAACTCATGGAAAATTTCACTTACTCGATGTGTCTGATGCAAGAGTATCCAGATCCATGAGCAATCTTGTGCCACCCAAAGTATGTCAAGTTTTTTCTAGCTTCAATTCAATTTTGTTGTTTGTTCGTTGTGTTGGCTTTTTGTGGTTTTTCTTCAAGAGGAATTCTAAATGCATTTTGGGAAAGCTAAGGATATCATTTTAAATATTGGCCAAAAGTGTATCTCTAATTTCAATTTGGTAGAAATTTGAGCAAAATTGACTAAGTTTTAAATAAGTCAAAGGTTTAGGGAACTAGGAACCAAGAATCAAGATACAGGAACTAATAACTAAGTTTGAAAGTTCTTGTTCCTTTGAAAAAGATTTGACAAGTGCACAAGTGCATAAATAGTATACAAAAAGGGGGTCAAAAGTGGCCACTTTTTTTTCTGAAAAAGCTAAACCTAAACTTGGAGGAGTAATTTGAGATTCATGCACTCAAAATTTGAAGATACCAAAAGAACAAGAATTGTATTAATCTGAATCTAGTTTCTAAACTACTATTTTTTTTTTCAAAAATAGTTAAGATTAAGAGGATAAAATGTTCTATGCACATACAAGTGTTCCTTTTTTTAGTAAAATATAACCTAGTATCTGGTGTGCACCCCTCTCTTTTTTTCATTTAGTATTTTGAAAAACCCATTGGTAGAAATATAGTTAAGAGTGAGTACTATAAGTTGTGTATTTTTTTATAATTTTTTATTGAATATATAATTTATATGATTTCTCAAAGTGGATGCATTATGAAAATCACATCATTGAGCAAGTCTGTGTCACATAACTTGCACTAAAATGATTAAAAATTTAATCATTCACAACGATGTCCTAGCCTTAATTTATTTCCTTGAAGGAAGTAATGACTCCTAGTCTAATGTGATTAGTAAATAAATGTCCATGTCCATGTCATTTATACTCTCCATATGTTCAATGCATATAATATGGTCACTATCTCTACACAATCTAGAGTGATGCATGCTTCATCTTCTAGATTTTCCTCACCTTCACATGCCATATAATATAGATTTATTAGTAGGAACCTTGGAATCTCTATCCCATTTGGTTCACATATCTTCTCTCACAAGCTTTAACTTATTCTAATGTAGGTTTGTTTGCTAGTATCCCACCCTTTCTTGAGATCTAGAGGTGTATAAGGGTTTAAACTTTAGAATTCGAGAAGAGATTTAAGCTAGGGAGGGTGAGGTGGGGTTGAGAAGAAATTTTCAAATCAAGAGGGTATTGAATAGGAGGGAGATTCTCAAGATCAAGATTGGATAGGGAAACACACTCTTAAGTTGCAAAACATCAATGATACTTGTGATCTTTCAAAAGATGGTTATGTCTAGTGTGG
>VDFB02368881.1:0-28344 GCA_007258455.2 Sequoia sempervirens | reverse complement strand
TGAGAATCATAGAACTTTGGACCAATGAGCTTATTGGAGATAAAAACCTGGTGAAACCATAATATATTAACCTAGTGTAGAAAAAGTGATATGTTTGGAACTGATTCCCTAATTGCAATAGTGATGTTGATGCCAAGTATGTGAGGCTAGAATTAAGTGGGACGCGTGACAAATTTCTATGGACCAAAATTCCTGGACTAATAACAAAGGAAGTGATCAAGGCTGTTATAGGATTGTGTGATACCAGATCTGTACCGGTACTTAAGTCTGTAAAGAATGAAGTTGTTATGGAACTCACCAGTGCCACCTATGATAAAAGGGATTTAACAACTAAACCTATCTAGAATATTGTTATGAAATATGCTTCTATGATGATAGGTCACAATATCTACTTAACAAACAGGGAAAATTTTGTTTAAGCTACTGTTATCTATGTTGCACATGAAATGGTGGTGAATGCAAAAGACTTTGATATGTGTGAGTTGCTCTAGAAGCAACTTCTTGAGAATCTGAAGCTAACAAGAGAAAAGAAATATGCATTTAAGTTTGGAACTCTAGTTGTATGCTTACTGTTTTACTTTTTGAGAGAGCTTCTTGGAAGAAAAGGTATTGTATGGATAGGAGCAGACTAGTAGCACATCAAATTTTGGATTATATGCACAAATTAAGCAACTTGAAGGCTTGGGATGATGCTTTGACTGCATTCTTTCTAGTTTTTAAAAATAATATGCATGAAAGGGAAATAATTCCCTACAAACTTGTAGAAAAATATGCTAAGGATATTACTTTCCTTGTTTCAAGGTCGATGAGTGCATTATTGAGGCTATTGAACCAAGAATGGTATGGGTTGCACCTTTTAGCTATGAATTTTTTGAGAATGAGATTGATGGATATGTAGATATGTTGCTCAAGATTCTTAAGGACCCCTCTCAAGCAATACATGGGACATATGAAGAAAAATATAAAGAAGTACATTTGGAGTTAAAGAAACCTGAAATCAAGAGGAATGCAAGGAAAACTGTAGAGTAATGGGCAAGAAGAGAACATTATACAAAAGAAAAAATTAAGGAGGCCAAAGCAAGAGAAGCTAGTATGGAAGGAGAGTCCTCCAGACCAAGAAGATTAGGAAGAACAACTTCCATCCCTACCTCTACACTACCTAAGTCCTCTGGAACTACTGCAACTATCACTGATAAAGGAAAGAAGGTGGAGCCTAGTGCTTTGGTAATTGAAGAAGTCATTGCACCCACTGGAACTAGTACAAGGACAAGCAAGAGGAAGAATGTGCCTCCGGTAGCAACCCCTACTATCTCCACAAGAAGAAAGAAACAAAAGGCTTTCAGAGAAAATAATATAAGTTTTGTTGTTGAGGAAGAGATTGAGCTTGGTTTAGAGCATGAAGAACAGTTGACAAGAAAGAGAAGAAGAAGTGTTATAGAGAGCGGTGAAGGTGCTTCACAAGAGGCAAGCACCTAAGCTAAAAAGTAAAAATTTGATATTGTTGACACTTTCGAAGAAGAAGAAACAAAAATAGAAAAAAAGGCTTTCATTGTACACATTCATAAGAAGCCTGAGAAGAAGGAAAAGAAGACAGAGGAAGGCCCTTCAGAGCAAAAGAAAAAGAAGGAGAAAAGACTCCTCTAGTAAGAGATCATACTCCTATGAAGTTAGATGTTTTGGTTAGCAATATGTTACAATATGATGATTTATTATAAGCAACTACAAAACTGTATGAGGAAGTGGATGAGACAGATAGAAATACAATTATTGAAGCTATTATTCAGTATATTATTGTTTTAGAAGCTGACATCAGTAACATCAAGAAGAAGGTTCCTAGAGTTGTGTGGGATGCCTTGGTGGAAAGAAGGCATGAAGCTATTGAAGTTGAGGATAAAATTAAATTAGATGCCTTGGAGGAAATTGGATCCTCCTTATCTAAGGATGATAAAGCTACCATAATAGAAGTGTATACTAAGGAATTCAAATTCAAACAAAGATTTATTATTCTTATGGGGAGAGAAAAGGAGCAAGTGGACAAACTGAAGCAAGAAATATTTAAAACAGTCAAGGATATTGCTGAGAAGTTTGGAATGATAATTGTTTCCACACCTGCTACAGCTCAAGAAAAGGAGAATGTAGAAGAAAAGGTCACTGATGCAAAGGAAAACCTTCCTCTTGATACAAATTTTCTAGTATTCAAAGAGGTCTTGGAAGAGATGGAAGTAGATGATCACACCATAGAAGAAACACTATTGTTTGATGTTATAGAGAATCTGGTGTCCTCACCACCACCCATAAATGAAACACATGCTTACCTAGAGACCTTTTCTCCTTTGGAAGATAGTGACAAGCCTATTGATGTTGATAGTGTAGAGGAAGAAAAACAAAAGGATAATACAAATGGCTCTAAGGACAACACTAATGAAAATAATGAAGATGCAAGAAAAGAAAATGAAGATAATAAAAATGTAAATGGCAAAGAAGGATAAGGAGAAAAAGAAAAGGAAAAAAAGGAAGATGATAATGATAAGGAGGATGAAGATAAAGATAAGCAAAAGGACAATGCCTCTGGTGAAGAGGAGAAAGAAGAGAATGAGGAAGAGTCTGACAATAGAAAGAATGAAGAAGATGCTAAAAAGACCATGAACTTATCCAAGCCCTCTAGAGAAACTTCCTTCGGTAATTCTCTCAAGGGTCTTTTGACAAGGCAAATAAGATTTCAATTGGAAATCCCTCTTGATTTATTACAACTTTCGATGTATCAAGGTAGTGTGGATCTGGAGATCTCACCAATGCAAAAGTTGGAGCTTGGAGATGTCTTTCATGGCTCAAAAAGAAAAGAGATAATTGAGACTCACCATAAGGGGACAAAATTAATAAATGAAGCCATAAAGACTTTGCAGGATGCTACTCTTGGTACTTCAATTGATAATTCTCTAACTCCTGTGGAAAATCTTAAGTTTTTGGTTGATTCTCTTAAGAAGCATGCCTATGTTCTGAAAGAATAGACTGAAAAAGAAGTTTAAACAAGGGTTGTAGAGAAGAGGTTGCTAGATTTGTAAGAGAGATGTGCATCAGCACATAACAAAGTGGAGAAAAGCATAAAGGAAGTCCAAGAATGCGAGGATGAGGCAAAGACTTTATTTTTGTATTGCATGAAGTGGCCAGATGCCACTAAAGGAATTAAGAACTTAATGGAATCAATTGAGTCACAAATAACTAATGCCTCTAGTACCTTTGATCTAGCTAAAGATAGAGATCATACCACTTGGACTACCATCACAAATCTGTAGAAAAGATTCTTCACATTGCAAAGGCAGAAAGAAGACATCATAAGGTAGTTTGGATAGCTTGGAGACTTGGTGAAAACCAAGCATATACCGGTGTCAAGTTCCCTTGCTGATGAACATAAGCTTACAAAGAAATCCAAATCCTAGTACTCCATAAGAGAGAAAGGAGAGCATAGTAGAACTGGAATCAATGTACAAATCACTTGCAGCAACCAAGAAAACTTGGAATGAAGGGAAGTCTACTTGGCAAGAAATTTGCAAGGAGCTTGAAGGTGCCTCCTCTAGTTAAACATTTATCACTTGTATATTCTTTCATTGTTTCAATTGTTTTCCATTTTTGTACATGCAGTTGGTTCAAATTTTTGGGTTAAATCCCTAAGGGGGAGTTAGTTTACTCAATTTAGTTGTTCACCTGTATATATGCATCAAGTTTGGAGTTTACATATATGTTACCGACACACCCTTTGTCCTTGATGTCAAAGGGAAGATGATTGGAGATGGTATAATGGTGTATGTTTTGAGTTTTTGGAGATTCAGTTTTGGCACATGTTGCCATTAATAAAAAAGGGGGATATTGTTCAAACAATGAAGAAAGAACCCCTTAATGTGTTGTCATTGATGTCATCATTGGTTGTTGGTATTTAATCTTATCCAATGAACAAAATGGAGTTATCTTAATCAGGTATTTTGGTCCACATTTTCTCATATTGTAAGATCTTATATGGAGATAATATGTTGTTATTGACTATTTTTTGCATTTAGAATCAAGATTTCAATTGTTTTGGATGTATAGTTCGAAAGATATAAGTGATAGAAGTTTGACACATAGTTTTGGCTATGTACAGTGCATTTGGGTATGTGTACGTTCCTCTAGTGTTAGGAATGAATATTTGCAATTTTGGGAGATTGCTTACAGGTGTCAGCTTATATATTCCAAATGTCACATTTTTATTTGATCGTGTTGATCGCTGGTGTTGATCATTTGGCTTACATTGTGATTAGGCCTAATTCTTGGCCGACGTAATGCTTGGCATATGTTGTAGTGTTTAAATATGTATTGTGGATGTTACTAAGATCTATTTTAGGTCCATGCCAACCTAAATTAAGTGTTTCACATTTGGTTTAAGTGCAAAGATGTTTTTATTCAAGTGTGGAAGCCGACAAGGTAATTTTGATTTAATTTTGGGATACATCTAATTAGGTTGACCTAATTGATGTATGTGGATGTATTGGGTATATATGTAAGACATTTTTGAGATTGTAGAGGTGAGATGATAGGTGATGAGATGTGAAGATGCAATTTTTATGTGTATATAATCAAAATTATTATAGATATATTGTGAATATTGAGCTACTGTAAAGCAGTGTAGTGTTTTGTATTTAGAGCTTCAAAGGAACAAAATTCAACACAAGGAAAGTGTATTTTGTCTCAGTTCACATCTTGGCTCTGTGGCCATTTCTATTTTGTTTCTATCTTTGGTTGTTAGCCCTATTAGACAATGTGTCCTAGTAGTGAGCCTTTGTAATATCTTATAACTAGTTATAATATATTGTGAGATAATCCTCACAATTTTTTTTCCCTTTTTGGGGTTTCCACGTAAAAAAATAATGGTTTTCATGTTTCATGTGATCTTGTGATTGTTTCATGATTTCATTCATTGTTGCAATTAGATGTGTCTTGTTAATTGGATGGATTATGATCAAATGGTTTAATGGAATACTGATTCATCCCCCCTCTCAGTATTTTGGGTATTCAAAAGGTTGTAGTATGTGTTAACATGTAAGGTGTTTCTATTTATGAAGAATATTTATCTTTCTTCCTTCTAGGATTGCCACAAGCTTAACCTTTCTATGAAACATTCATACATGAGTATGTTGAAGCTTGAATTGTGTGAAAATATCTAATCATTGTATTTTGTGTGTCAGAATAGTGGCATAGTTCTTAGAAGCAATTTTGGTGCATCATCTTAGTAAGCTTAGTTTTTATTTTAATTTATTTCTCTATCCTTTTTATCAGTAAGGGAACCAACCCTCTATGGAGGTTGAATTAAACTCACCATTAAAGCCCACACTTGGAGAAGTCATCCCATGTTTCATTGGATTGTTGAGTAAAGCACCTGGAAAGGGTACAAATCTAAGTGATAAAACTAATATTTCACGACATCAATCACACATCTCACAAAATTAGTCATCTATCCCCTCATCTAAAATTTTACAACATCAATCATACATCCCACAAAATCAATCATATATCTCCTCATCTAACATTCCACAACATCAATTATGCATCCTTCAATATCAGAATCATTCATTCAATAGATCCAACACTCCATAACATCAATCATCAATTTCTTCATATTTCACTACTCAACACAGAAAGAAAAATTACACACTTAAAGACATAAGTCCTTATCCATTCAATAGATCATTCCCTATGATACCTTTCCCTCATAATTTTGAAATG
This sequence comes from Sequoia sempervirens, assembly GCA_007258455.2. NCBI lineage: Eukaryota > Viridiplantae > Streptophyta > Pinopsida > Cupressales > Cupressaceae > Sequoia > Sequoia sempervirens. Next base: position 22,590 of record VDFB02368881.1, on the reverse strand, counting down.
CCAAAAATTGACAAGTATAAGGGAAGGGGAGATCCATGAGAGCATATACGAGAAACATACTACAACACATAAAGAAAAATTACACACTTAAAGACATAAGTCCTTATCCATTCGATAGATCATTCCTTGTGATACCTTTCCCTCATAATTTTGAAATGCCAAAAATTGATAAGTATAAGGGAAGGGGAGATCCATGAGAGCATATACGAGAAACATACTAGTTCTCTCATTTACCATATGATATCAAGACCTTTCATGAACTAGCAAAAAAATTCATCAATCATTATGACTGACTTATATAACACCAAAAAAAATAATGGATAATCATTCATTGCCTTCCTACAATGAATGCAAAACATGGAAATAAAATTCCCATGACCTATTCTAAAAATAAGATGTGCACATCTTCATCCAAAACCTAAACTAGGAGATGAAATTTCACTTACATGTCCAAAGTGCTAACACGTTTAATGAAATCATAAAAAGGGAATAATCATCGAAAAAGATATTATTGTCAAGGGTCTTGTGAAAATATATAAGGAAAACAAGGAAAATAGCCCTCAATCACATGAAAAACCCCTCCTATGGGCTAAAAGATAAAACCATCATCAAACGCACAATCAACAATAAACATGTAATAAAACACTTAAGGTGTCATCATTCCTAGGAAAAACTCTATGCCGTAATGAAAATACACTCTAAGGGATCATGTTGAATCGATCTTACAAAACTGGTCTAGTTCAATCTCATCATGTTAGATAATATAAACCTCAATTCAAACCCTCATGGTATAAATATAACAAATATTATAAATAGAGGTTGAAGAAAATAAGACTCTTGATCATATAAAATTGATAAATATCATTCAATATTTTTCACCCGAGGTGACATCATTGTTGAAGATCATCCTGATAATCCATCCAAAAATAATCATATCAACACTATCCATGGCTCACATAATGATATTAGAATATATCAAGATATTTTTCCCAAGCATGATCAAAATTAGTCATCTATGTCTAACAATGGCTCATCTCATTGCATTAATAGTAGTCATGGCTATAAGATATCCACCTCATTTGACTTCATAATAGGTCATATTAAAGAATCTTTCCCATGATAAGCCTCCATCTTTCCTTCCAATCCTTCATCCCTAGAATCTTTGCAACATCAATCCACACCATCCTCATCAAACAACTCATCTAAAAATGACATCTCTCAAGATTACCTCCAAGGGATATGTATGATAGATAATCATGAAATCTAAGATAATCCACTCCTTGATAACATCCCACCTATGATCAATAAATGCTAGACCAAATACTATCATTCCCTCCATCACCTATCATGCCCACTGCAAAGAGTCCTATTCAAAATTACTTACCACTATGCCAACATATTGAGGTAATCCAAGAGTCCCTTATTCATACACTTATTATCAACTAAGTATGCACCCTGGTTGAGTTACAAAAAACTCAACCTACTAGTGAAACATGGGATGATATTTAGAGAGTTTCAGTTCCCTTAATACCTCACCTAAACTAACTAAACTAATTCTTTGTTGAGGAAAAGAGTAAGGACTAACTTAAAAATGAACCTACTTCTTTATAAGGTGATGCACCGAAATGATATTTAGACTCCTAATATTGTTTTAACACATAATTCCCTCAATAGTTTAGCTTAACTTTACACAACTCAGATATTTTAATATGCCAATGCGATTGACTTTGACCAGTAACCGTTTATTGATGAGATATGAACACTTGATGGATTGTCAATTTATTATGATGGACTCCTAACCTAAAGTGTCTCAAGGGCACATCAATGATGGCCTTGCTTGAGTTCAAGCTCAGAGACAACATAGTTCGACAAGGTAATGTTTTTGGTTTTGATTTTTTGACTTTTTGATCTATTTAGGGATTTTTGATGTGATTTGGATGTTTTGGATTTTTCCCTTTACAATTTTTTGAATGTTTTTGGATTTTGATGAAGTTTTATGATTTTTTTGGGGATTTTTCAAGAGATTGTGAGGTAAACAATACCTAGACCATGATGTCGATGTCAGGTTGTGAGATATAAGATATGGATCAAGAGTTATTTGAAAATAGGAGTGCGCAAACCTGCCCCTAGTGTCTAGCAATGTTTTATAGTGCAATGGACAAACCAAGATAGGTAATGTATATGCAAAGAGTTCAATAGGGTTTTATCATGCTAGATATGGGCTATGTGATTTCATGAGATAAAATGGTAAAGATCGTGTCAAAAAAATTTCCATGAGTAGAGTTGAAGTATACGCCGAATCTTTGTCAAGATCAAGATAAACAGGAATATATGAATAAATCTGGATTGGAGGGAGGGAGAGAACATTGGATTTATCATGACAAGGATGAGATGCTTCTATCTAAGAAGGATCATATAGATGCTCAATTCTACTCATGATGCCTGTTTGCGAGGTTTTCGTCATAGTAATTTCCCAAAGTGCCACCAAAGTGGTTTTCACTTGGAAGACGATTTTTATTTTTACTATTTTCTTGATTTTTTTATTTTTTTGATTTTTTATTTATTTTTTGAAAAATTTACCCTCACGTTGAACCACCTAGTGGTACTGATGTAGAGGCCACTATCATAAAATTCAAATGATATCCTGCTTGAATAAGTTGCTTTGCTAAGACACAAGCACTTGAATGTAACTTTGAAGAAATTTGATTTTTCTTGTGGATATTGGAATTAATCTTGTCTATGGTGCCCATCATGATAGAGTGCCTTTGGAATCCTTGTGATGAAGAGTAGCTACCAACACATGATCAATGTGAGAATTGGATATCATGAATGGAGTGTACGGTGTCATGCATGAAGGAATATGATATGGATTGGATGATGGTTTGGAACCTTTGACTCTTTAAACTTGGGAAGATGAGTAATGATGGATGGGAATGAAGGTTTTTGTGGATTTAGGACCAACCACTAGATATAATTTGTTCCTTGCTTGAGAAGCCTACTTTTGTATTTGAGGACTCTTTTCATGGATACATTATTTCCCTTTTGGACTTTGCCCCATAGTTTCTTTGACTGATGGAGTATTATTGGGATGATTCTCTTTGTATTCTTTGGTATCCATTTGTATTTGATTTGTCCTTTTTTCTTCACTGCTTCATTTTATTTGATGATCTTCTCCTTTTTTTGATAGGAATCTTTCTTTTTATGTTGGTCCCAATTTGTGTATGAGATAATGGGTGGATGATGATACATGATACGACTAGTTGTAGTGTTGACAGTATTTTCCCCATAAGGATCCTTTGTGCCCCATATGTTGATGTTTGCATTAGACAAGATTGTCCTCAACGTTGTGAAGGTATTAACAATACCTAATCCTTTTCCCTGATAATGTATCCTCTAATCCATAGCCATTGAATATGACTTGTCATGAACACATGATATTTCTATGGGTTCTTGTTGTTTAGGAATATGAACTTTTTTCTCTAATTCATGACATTGTTATCTGTTGATGTTGCTTCAAAAGATGTTGGTGCTAATTCAAAAGATGTTGATGATACACAATCACTATAAGAATCAAGAATCTTGACTGGTGCTTGCTCTTATGTGGGAATATAAAGATTGGGAGATTCTTGTTTTGTATGAAGAACATCTATATGTCCATCAGAAAGATAGATCTTAGGGGTGATATCAGGGACATATTTTGAGTTTAAAATGGTTTGGAAGATGTTGTAACGCCCAAAATTTACTCCAGTTCAAATGAACAACTAACATTTTTTTATTTTTTTATTTTTGAAATGAAGATGTACTCTAAACTATCAACCAAGATTTACATGGCATCATTTAACACACAATGGTTGCTAATGCTTATGCAACACTTTATCAGATCAATGATAGCATACCCCCTTGTAGCATTAAATAAAACACTGTTTAGCAAACTAGGTTCATGCCACCCTGCGAATGATAACATACTCCTAAAATTTATTAACATCACCCACACCTAAGACTCATCCTCAGTGGTAATGTTTAAATTTCCTTTTGTTGGAAATATAACATTAGAGGTAATACTACCAATGCTACACTAATGAGACTCATCAAACTCTAATTTAGTTTCCTAGAATAAGTCATAGACTAAGTAAAAGATATATGGCTTATTGTTGACATTCTCATTTATCATTTATTTTATGTAGACACTAATTTTATCCTTTAATTTTAATGTTAATAATAACTTGAATAATAATATTACCTTTTCCATCTATTATTAATATTAGTCATGTCATTGCAGATAACCTTCTCAATATAAAGGAAAATTACTTGCACATACTAGTATTGTCGATAATACCAATGTTATTATCCCTCTAAATGTTATCAATGTAATATCCACGGGAATTACAATGGCTATTAACAAGAAGAGAAAACACCCTCGCTACAACCATATTAATTTTATACTTATATTTATTACTAATGAATTTAATTTTAATACCACCTTGTTGACCCCACGGTTAATAAGTAATAATACCAATATTACAATCATTACCATAGCTACTATGCATTTTATATTTACGAGGGTTATTTCTAATGTTAATATTGATATTTCCAAGAAATTTGCATAAATATTGCATTCTTCGTTATCATTTCTATTAATATTAAAGATCAAGGTAATTACGATGGATATTTATATGAGTATTAAAATCGTGATTAGAATTTCTATCGTTTCACTACTGTGTAAACTCTATTTACTCTCCTCTCAATTATACACTTACATACAACATTTGACACCATTAAAATGTGATCATGAGCGTAGGGAAGAAACCTTCTAATACTTATACTTCTAAACACATAAGTACTTTTACACTTGTTACTATACTTGGAGAATACAATATAAGAGATTCCTTAACTTCCAAGAGGTGCTATTTTATTTGTGATAATTAAAGAGTATTATGCTAAGTCTCATGAGATAATATTAATATTAAAGCTTCCCTTAAAATTGACATTAATACCATACTTACCATTATTGCCTATAATTTTGATGATATCTTTAGATACTTTATTATTGACATTATAAATTGTCGATGTTATCATTATCAATTAATAGCAATGTTTGAATTCTAGCAATTATTTTAATGCCAAGTATTGATATTAATGCCACCTTCAAACATTGATAAAGTATAATGGAATCTATTTTGATTACTACAATGGAAATCCCTGTAAGATCAACATCCAAAATCGTTATATATATTAAATATCAACAATTGATATTGATGTTAATGTAATGCGATAGTATTGCACTACCAAAATGATGATGGAGTATCTCTTTTGTCCTATCAAAAGTAACATTCATATTACCAATGATTCATATGCTAAAAAAAATCCTTTAACATTTCCATATTTGATTTGATTAGTCAATGTTGTGGGGGAAATACGCCAAATTCAAAATCAAAATTTGGTGCCATAGAGGGGTAGGCGACTAACCTTCAGGCAACATGTAGAGCGGAACTCAACACGGCAAGGATTCCACTATCTCCTCTTCTAAATGTGTTAATACTTACTTATACAAGCAAGGATACAATTTTGGAAATCAATCACATCTTTTGATGCGATGGCCAGAGAAGCTCGACTAGACACTGAGAGTATCAGTAAGGTACTAACGTTCAACTTCCATGACAAGATACATCATACTAACATTCTGCCATGTTCCCTTGTCAGGAATTGTGCCTAGGGAGCAACAGAGCCAAAACCTTTTAGCCTCAAGTCTGAGAACTGACATTTGATAGGGCGTCATTTTAACGTGAGAGTTCTAACGTCTCCTCTGTAAAATGCACTATTATGACTTACTAAAATAAGGATGTAATTTAATGCAACACCTCTTTCTATTTTTATTTTTATTTTTTTGAATAAAAGTGGCTATGCCGCTGAACATTTTATTGATTAAAAATATAGTTTACACCCCCTGGTTCAAAAGGAGCATACCGGCAGGAAAGAACCAGGGAAGAAAACCTCTGGTTATAGATCCAAAAGAAAAAAGACAAAAATAAACTAGCCTAGAACCTCAACCAGACCCAGACAAAAACCCCAAATATAATAATATCATTTCACCCCCCAGAGAGGCACCCCACAGAAAAAGACCCGGAATAGGATACAGTTTCTTGGTATCAGAAACCCAAAGCAAAACATATCACCAAAACAGGCGGCTCCACATAACATAGAAAGACAGTAGCAGTAGATGATCCAAGATCCAAAGAGAATTTGTCTTCTTTCTTCAGAGGAGGAAGTGTCACAGTTGAAACATCTAATCAGCAACATCAAGCAGACAATGTAATGCCAGGAAAAAGATAACACCACTGATTCATAGGAGGAAGGTTGTCCAAGCATAGGAAACACCTCGAATAGTTTCCACCAAGGAAAAACCATGTAAACCTAACCTGAAAAAAAGCCAGATAGAAGATCTCCAAGAACAATCGTTAGAAAGGAATGCATTCATATGAGAAAACCTTCAATGAGGAGAGAACAAAATAGTGCCAATTTAGAAGCTTCACGTAGATCCGAACAGATGTAGAAACAGGAAGAAGGGGAAGCCGACCAAGACATAGATAAGAACGTGCATAGGCAGTACTAGAGTAAGAACAGCCCCAAATTAAACACCAAGAATCCCATTCACATGGAGGTGCAAAGGCAGTTCGGTCCCTTCAAACCACTAACAAGCAGCCAAAGCCATGAATAGAGCAATGAACTGGCATTGACCAGTGATAAATGTATCTTTCCACAAACAAGCATGTGGCCACAAACAAGAAAGCCACGAAAATAAGATTAATATTCCATTTATGAACCATGCTTGTAGTAGAGAGAAGGGAAAACGAACAGAAGTACCAAAGCACAACCATGGAAATCCAATAGTTGAAGAAACAGGCCAGAAATACCACCACACAACCAAAGAAGAGCAGAATTGAATGAGCACGGCAGAAATTAAGCATGATGAGAGCAAAATTTTATTAGTCAATGAGGCTTCCAAGGAATTTTCTTTCATTTTGACTGCATGAGTCGCCCTCTGCCCATGCAGAGAAATCTGGGGGAAAACACCATACATCAATTATAAACTGGAGTTTATGAGTAAAAACTTTGCCCACTGCCATTAAAATTCAGTTTGAATTTGCTTGAAAGTTTCAAAAGCCTTATCAATGAATATATTCTATGAATAACCTACAATCATCACATTCCGTGAGATGACATCGACTTTAAGGAATTATTTCAAACAATTCATGTTCCTTGTTTATGTTTGAACATTTTGCATACATTTTTACCAGGGTAGTTATTACAACTCACTGCCATTAAAATTCAGTTTGAATTTGCTTGAAAGTTTCTAAAGCCATTATTTTCATTTTTCTATTGCAAAGTTAAATACACTTTCCGTTGGCTATCTCACTAGTGATGTGAATTAATTCTTTAAATTTCCAAGCTTGAGACATCTTGACGTGTATTCACGTGCTACATATTCCTATTGGCAAGCTACAGGTACAAGAACAAGGCTAACAGCTGCAGTGAATGTTGAAATTGAATAACACAGGGGAATGTGACCATACTATTGTGTCTGAGGAGATGTTAGGGGGCGCAAAATACTTATGCAACTATTTTGTTAAATACAAGTCTCCCTCACAGTTCATTCAACTCTAAGACGATAATTCTCAACATATATTCACCTAGCATTTCAAGAATTTGGGGAGGGAAGTGGATAGGTGATTGGAATGGGATAACCATAGGTCGTCATTGCTACCTATCAATTTGGCCAGTCATGGCCTAGGCAAGTAAGTATTCACAACTACTTCTACCTCCCTCGTAATTATTAAGAAAATGATACTTTCTAACTGCTCTCCTCCTTTTGCGACTCCTCTAGATGCCAAGATCATAGTGGCAATATTCAATGACTATGCAAATGATGACAAAGCCTCTTCTTGTTAGAGGAAGTCGAGTGAAACTTGACAAAGTGAAATGATGGGGTGACTACTTCTTCGACAACTAAAAAGATAAATTCAAAGGTTCTCCTAAGTGTAATAAATTTATTCTATTGATAGATTTTGCTCGATCACTTCTTTTTATATATTCAACTCTTCTACCTAATGATCTGCATAGTGTTCAATTCAACATTTTATGTTGTGAATGATTGAGCAAGATTCATATTGGTATGCCTCTACATTTTTTGTATAAATTTGCAACTTAGTAAGTCCAAAACCTGTAACTATTCTTACATGCAAAACTGTGTTTGTTTAACTTCCATAGTCTCGCCATGAATACAAAATTCTTATATTCATAAGATTGGTTTTTTATTTATTTAAAAAAACAAAAAAAACCAAGCCTTCTCTCTATATATCTATTGACAATAAATTACTTAGCATTTTATTCCTCTTCTGATAAGCTTGACAGAGACAAAATCATTGTTTAAAATCAGACAATAAGTAATTTATACATACTGCGAATGTTTCCACAAGGGAGGTATGCATAAGATCAAACAAGCATTTTAAATATTTGTCTAATCTATTATTCTTCAAATAAAAGCTATTTTATGATGACTGTGTTTCTGCGAGAATTTTTTTTTTTATAGAAAGGTTAGCAAGTCATAACTGTTATTTCACCGCTTCCTAACACTAACATATGTACATCCTACTGTATAAGTAGTTTGCAGGAAGGATGTAACACAATTTTCATAAAAAATCCATTTATTTTACTTGCAAGTGATTACGTATATTCACAGAAACAATGCTGAGACATTTATAGGTCAACTACATGAAATACACAAATATATATTTATGTTTCACAATAAAATATCATACCCTTTTTAAGCAAATGAATAAAATGGAGGAACTTTATTTTTATTTCTATTTTCTAACATTTATTCTTTCAAAATACAATGTATAATCTCATAAATAAAAAGAATAGAATTGAAATAACAATGCTCCTTTTTACCCCAAGTTATAGAATTGCATTTTCATACAAAATATACACCACTTTCACACCTATACACTTTTCTCCCACATCTACCAATAAAGATAGTTACATTTTTTTGAGGTTATCTTCACCTCATAAACATAATGATATGACAAAATAGGTGGCCCTTTTCAAGCTTGAAATAATCCTCATAGCTTTCTCCGACCTACACAAAACACACACATATTCTCCATAGCCAAGGTAGTGCTCACCTCCCAACCTTTGGTTGGAAAACCAACCACCCCCGAGCTAGGAGGCAACCAAGGGAACCAGGTATACACAAAGACCATTCCAACCAGCCATATAAACACACATGAAACATACAACAAATTTCACCCCCTCCCAAGGGTTTTATCACATAACTTAAGGATTTATTACAAATCCAACATGGGGAATGGAGGGTGGACAACGCACTCCACATGGGGTCTCAAAGGAGAAAAAAAAGAATAAAATCATTATCATACTTTCATCTCTTCACATACATACCGCCAAAACCATTTCTACCATTTCATAATTTGCATATGGGTACTCATACCCTTTTTTTAAGCCTTTCCTTTTAAGAAGGAACTAAACATCCCCATGGAGGTTCCTACTCCATACCATCCCCAACAAGGGACGCTCTACCCGAATTTTGGGTGAGCCTATCCCTATACACCCATTTTCCCATCACATAATACATAAGAAACAACACAAGAAACAAACACCAAAAGTATTTTAAAACAAACATACAATCTCATCTGATTAAAACATAGAGAAACAAGAGTAGAATGGTAAACCTACCTCCAATCCAAGCTTATGGAGAGATGGGTTGAGAATCCACATAACTCCTTTTCTTCCAAGCTTTTGCTTCAAACTCCTCAACCCCCAAAATTCAATCAAAATCAAGAATGCAAAAAAAAAGAATCCCATAACCCTTGTTTTGAGTTTGTTTTATAGGAACTCAAGTTTGAATTCCTTTGAATAGGAAACTGACATTTTTCAACCTCTCATTCACTCTCCTAGGCACACTCACCCATGTGTGCTCACACATGTGTGAGATCTTGGGATCCTTCCAAGGCAACTTGGAGAAGTGGGAATGGAAAGAGACTAGTCCCCATCCCACTTCCCAAAACCTTAATTTCGTCAAAGCTCTTAAAGGCCTCAAAACGAGTGCCCAATCTTGAGATTGACCCAATATTTTGAGCTAAAAAGGTACCTAACCCATAAAAACACTTTAAAAATATCACTTTTCAATCCCTAAAAAGTGCTTAAAAGTTCAAATCCGAGTTTGTCCACTTGGATGGACAACTCACCTCCTAGATGGACTGAAATGGCAATAAAAATCAATTTACAAAAATTAACATTCTACATCACAAATAAAATACCTCACAGAACGAGACTATAGTCCCTCCAAATGGACTATAGTTTGGCTGCACTGATTAAATTACTTAAGGTTCCCTAGGATTGCCTCCAATTTCCATTGGCCATGGAAAGTGTACCTGCACACTCGATGAACATGTTAATCCATCCAAGTAAATCATATTCATATAATAATCAAACCATTTGAATCTCAATTGTATTCACACAAGTTCCATAATTCACATAGCATAAAGATCCCATAACATAATTGAAAAATCATTAGCCACCTATCTTATCCTATTTCCATTAGCCTTAATTTTCATACCCATCAAATTGCAACATGATTGGTTCACACCACTTGTTTCATTCATTCATCATTAAGTTTCTAGATTCAAGTTAAACAAACTCAAGAACCAACATAAAATTAGATCAATCATCATAGTCAGGTAACTAAGCATAAATTATCATATGACTTAAACATTTAAATATCATATCCTCAATGGTATCAATAGCCATAGACAATAACCAAACTCAAAATAATCCAAGTACTAGATGTAACATAGGGGTGGGCCTCACATATGTCCCGCAGCTCTTAGTGAAACTCTGGGGATAGGGGTTCTTGATCATAACTTGATTCAGAGTAACTTTCATTATCCTCAAGAGCCTCTTCTTGACATGATTCTTGGGTGGATGATACATCATCAGTAAAAAACACTTTGGGAATTGTGAAACAGCACAAAACCACAGCCACGGGATCAAACAACAAACAAAACACCTTCCACGCAAGAGATCTGCAAACAAATGTATGCAATTAACTTCAACAAGAAAAAGCTACAGAAGAGAGAAAACTTTCAAGAAGATATGAAAGCTACAGATATTCTCCCATTGATAATTACAATGAGATCAAATCCTTATGAAAGGAGATCAACAAACCCTAAAAAGGGAAACCCTAGTGTGCACACTTAATAATTAATAAATAATTAATTATTAATGCGTGCCTAAGTTTAGCTTAAGTAACTAGTGATAAGTGACTTAATTAATTAACCAATATGATTAAATTAATTAAGTAAAACAACTTATTACCTCAATACCCCTTAAGATGAACTTAGGAAGTAGCTAAAACACTAAGAAAAAATATGCATGAAAGCAAAGATGGGTCCCGACAAACAAGGCCAAGTAAGGTACCCATGTACAAACAGAAGATCTCTATAAAGTGGAGAAATAGAGAAAACCTCGTGGGAACAAAACTCTACTCCAAAAAGAGATCAAAGGCGATTGAAGGACTGAAAAGCCTCCAAATCAAGGAAATGTCCTGAAAAAGAAGAACATGTAGAACATCACAGAAGCATGAAGAAGCTGCAAACTCTGTCAAAAGATGACTGCTACGGTGCCGAAGAACCTCCTCTGAAGATATGATGATCAGGATCAAGAAGACAACAATCTGCATGAGTGCCCCCAACGACACTACTCGAATCAGATGGCAAACAAAGGCAAACACCTGGAACTCTAAGATACAGATGGTAAAGGTACCAAAATTCTGAAGAACTGATCATGAAAAAGTGGAAGGTCGCCTCCAAAAAATAGGAATGTAAGAGTGTCCATATGGTAAGTGATCCATCTCACCGAAATGCATGGGTAACCAACTGCTACATCCGCCTAGTACATAGGAACAAATACTGTATACATAGCTCACTCCATCGAAACCAAGGAAGCATTTACACCAACAGTAGAAACCCCCCCATAATGCTGAAAAGGGAGAGGCATGACAGGTACATTGTAACTGAATGCCAGAAAGTAGTGCATGAAGAGGAACTAAGAGCATCTGAAAGTGCACAAGAAAGTACCTGCAACTGAAAAAGTGGTGTGCAAAATAAAGCACACATATGAGGCTGGAATCATATGGATCCACTGTTGTCATGGAGGGACACTCACCGGACAAAGGTGTGATGGCAAAACAAGGGCACTACACAACCCCCCCATGGCACTTTATAATACAGTGCGAGTACAAAATATGGCACAAAGTGATGTGCAAGAAGTCCAATACAACACATACAATGTTGAGGCACTTTATCTCAGTGCATTTACAAAAGAGAAATACATGCAATGTGAGCCCATAATGTCTACAATGTCCAAATAGGACAACATGCTGAAAATACAATTCTCTTACAAAAAAGAGGAAACTGGTAGCACTTTAAAAAAAAAATGGCACCTTAAAAAGTGTCCGGATGCAGAAGATATGGCATGTCAAAGTCTCCAAAACGAGAACTGATCAGCTACAACAATGATAAAATAGAATTATGGAAAAACCAGAAGTCAAAACTAGAAAATAGCAACACCATTGCGAAAAGCATGAAATTCCACCCCATTTCAAAAAAAATTGCACGCAAAAAGACCACCGTATGGCTAAGATATGGCCTCACAGATATTAGGTTACCGTTGAAAAACCCATCGGAGGAGAGTGAATGGACAAAAGGAAATTCCGCCAAATTTAGAATATACTTCCAGATCCTGGAGGTCTGCCAATTTTTAATTGTGCGGAAAATCTCCTCCGATTCTGATGCATTATTTTGCATGAAAAGCAAAGATAAATTGCATATTTTATTTTTAAAGAAAAAGCGACCAAAAAACTTGAAATTGTTTTAATAAAAAACAATAAAAATACATGGAGTTAATTTTTTTTAAAAATTAATAAAAATCACCGGAACCATGGGGCAGCACCAAGGTGGCGGTATTACCCATCGCGATGCCGTGTCTTTGGAAGTGACACCACCACGCCACCCATGGGCGGGGAGACCAAGGTGGCCGCCACCTGCCCGATGGCGGTGACCACCACCGCCCGGTACCAGAGTAAGTGAATGAATAGAGGAGCACACAGCGGGCGGGTACCTGCGGTACCCTTATTTCCTTTTAAGCAAAAAAAATTAAGCCCTTGCTTTTAAAAAGCGGCTTTTGGATATATAATTTTTGTGACTTTTTTTTCTGAAAAAATCACCGCGGAGAAAAAATTATTTTTCACGAAATTTTAATACCTCGATCCAGCGTCGCGAGACGGTGAAGCGGGGCCACATACGGGCAAAAAATTTGCTTGAGAATGTTTTCAGTTTTAGCGATTTCCGCGGTCGATTTTAGGGTTTTTAGCGCTGGGTATGATAGCGAAAATGTCCGTTTAGGCTGAAAATGCTCACGAAAAATCAAAGCACCTGGATCGACAAAAAACCTTTTCTTCAAACCTTCCACGAGATCACGACAAGCGAAAGTAAATTTATTGTGAAACAAAGGTCGTCACGGACTATTCCGGCAGCTCTGGATTCAATGGAGAGGTTTGATTAACGCCAAAATGCTTCTATAAACTTCCTCCTCCAAAATTTGCAAAGAAAGCAAAGGGGATTCAGATCTGAAGCCTGCAACCCTTGTTGAAGAAGAAAACCTCATAAATCGAGAAGGGGTTTGCTGAATCCACGCTCTGATACCATGTTGGAATTGTAAAACAAGCACAAAACCATGAGCCACGGGATCAAACAACAAACAAATACACCTTCCACGCAAGAGATCTACAAAACAAATGTGCAATTATCTTCAACCAGAAAAAGCTACAGAAGAGGGAAAACTTTCAAGAAGATATGAAAGCTCTGGATCTGAGATATTCTCCATTGATAATTACAATGAGATCATTCATATGAAAGGAGATCAACAAACCCTAAAAGGGAAACCTAGTGTGCACGCTTAATAATTAATAAATAATTAATTATTAATGTGCCTAAGTTTAGCTTAAGTAACTAAAGTGATGAGTGACTTAATTAATTAACCAATATGATTAAATTAATTAAGTGAAACAATATTACTCTAACACACTTCACAACAGTTTATGGGTATGGGTGCAATAAGGGATATTTCTTGCTTGTTTGGAATTTCTTCAACATGCCCAATCACGAAGTCATATGTGGGAGAGATATCATAATCTAATACATACTTATTTTTGGCCCAAATTTGGAGTTTGTCATTATAGCTAATGGGTGGGTGGTTATCTTTATACACTTGTGTGCTCCCTTGTGCAATTAAGGTTGTCTCAATGTTGAGGGCCCTAGGGATAAGATCATCATAAACCATGACACATTGCATCTTTAATTGAAAGGATAAATCTGTGCCGACATTAGCAATGATGATTCTAACTTGTTCCTCTTCAGAAATGGGCCATTTTCTCTTGCTAGCTCATTGTCTCCATCATTGTAGGAAGTTTTTGAAGGATTCCCCCATGTTTTTGTTGAGGGTATACAACTCTTCCAAGCTCACATCCATGTCAATACTGAAGGAGAAATGATCTATGAACCTATCAATTATCTATTGGAAGTTTTGAATTCCTGGAGGGAATTGTGAGAACCAATCAATTGTCGACCCTACCAAACTACATGGGAAAAGGAACATTAAGTAGGAATCATTGTAAGCCACCTCCATACACATATGTGGAATTCTTTGATGTGATCCACTGGATTTCCCCATCCTTTGTATTTATCAAACTTTGGAACCTCAAAACCGGGTGGGAAAGGTACCACCGATATGGTCTTATCGAAGGGGTAAGGACACAAGTTTTGTTGCATATGTGGTTTCTTGGTTTTTCCCATTTGAATGTCTTGGATCTATTATGTGAGCGCCTTGATCTGTGATGACACATCATCTTATGGATTTGGTAGAGGAGCATATGTGGTATATTATGGAATGGTGGGTGAAGTGTAAGTGGGATTTTGATACGATGGGGTGTTATATGGTGTGTACAGTGGATTATGATATTGTGAAGGTGACGGTGGTAAGGGTGGAGGTATATATGCTCCTTGTATTGTTGGATTCATGAATTTTTTGGGGGATTATATAAAAACAAACCCTGTTGTTGTTGCATAAGAATTTTTTGTTGTTGGGTGTATTGTTGTTCTAGCAACACTTGTTGTTGGGCTTGTTATTGTTGGTGTGCGAGCAACACTTGTTGTTGGGATGTTGTTTTTTGTGCAATTAAGGCTTGTTGTTGAGCTTGTTGTTGTTACAATGCTTGTTGGTAGGCATCTTGTGCTTATTGAAAAGCTATCTAGCATGAGCTTGAGCTTGTTGTGCTTGCAACATAGAAGTGTTTTGTATGTGAGATGGATTTTGAGTGATCATGGTGTGAGTGGGTTGTGGGTTTATTTGATATGGTTGCTATGTGGTGAGTATTTGTGGGTTGTTTTGTGCTATCATTCCTTGTAAAATTGTCGATTGGGATGGAGGAATGTAGGTTTGGGGCCCCGTTTGATTTTGCATGGTTTGAGGGACCAATGGTAAAGATGATGATGGTGCCATTTGGTATTGCAATTTCGATGGCACATTCTAACCTAGGATCAATTGATTAGAAGAGTTCCCTTGACTTATGTGTTGAGGGTTCCCTTGTTGTGTTTGATGTGGGACCAAGGTATGGCCTTGGCTAATAAGGTTTATGATCAATGTGTCACTTTGATTTGGATTGATGATAGATGGGGTTGATGTGGATGGTGGATTGACTTGGGTATTTTGGGTAACCACTTGTTTCAATGTGTCAATGGGGTTGTTGGAACCACTTGTCAAGGGTTGAATTTACGTGGGGGTGTTAACTTTCCCTTGTTGTCCTATTTGAGGCACTTGGTTCACATTTCCTTGTGTAACGTTGGGCACACTTTGGGTACTTATGGTGATGGATGAAGATGGTTGTGCTCAAAACATCGAGACCATTGTGGCATTATGGAATGTAAGTGGTATGTGTGGATGTAGAGGGTGTTCAGGAACGTTGGTGAAAGAATGGGATGGGGCACCAAATGTTGGTGTCCAAGTTATGTTTGGGGAAAGATTAGTGCTTTGAGTACCCAAAAATGTGTTTCCTTATATAGGGAGAGTGTGACCAAGGTCGGTGGCAAGTCTAGTTGCAAGACTAGAAGTTGATGTTTGACTTGGTACAAGGGATGAAGTTGGTTGAATCATAGATGGAGTCAAGCCTTGTGCCAAGGTTTGTCTAAAAGTTGAGGGAATTGAATCCATATTCTCTAAGGTTTGATGATCCTATTTAGAATCAAGGAGTTCTTACTTAGTGAGCTCAAGTGGGTTGTTTGTGACATCTTCTACCTTATAATCTTTGTCTAATGGATTTTGTGGTTGTTGTGAGGGGGTAGAATGGCTCCTTGGATCAAATTCTTGTGGGATAGTATCACTTGTGGTAGATGTGTTTTTGGTTTTCTCCATGTTTCTCTTGTGTTGTGACCTTGTTGTAACCATAAATTATGGGTCAACTATGGGAGAGGTGTGTTGAGATTTATAGTTTGAAACTCTCTAGTTGACTCAAATTTAGATAAAAGGGACCCTCTAAGTTGTTTTGGACCAATGGTGTGAATGGATGATGAAAAGGGTGAATGATATGGGGGATGAACTTTCTAAACTTTTGGACAACACTTTTAGATAAAAAGGTTTGATGTTTTGATGTCTTGGATAAAAGGTGATAATGAACTTGGACATCTTTGAAGTAGACTTGTGACCTTTAAGATAAACTAGTATAAAATGTGATAACTAACTCAACTAAGTGCATGGAAAAGGATCCATTTCACACACAACATAGCTAAGTTAGGGGATTGGTTTGATAATTGCCTAAGTCTAAAGTGTTAATGTGTCCAAAATTTTCTAAAGTTGTTGTGAGGTGAAATGTAAAATGTGATGAAGGTGGATGAAACATTTGACCCAAAATGTGTTAACCTAAAAGGGACCTTTGTTTTACAAGATCAAGATGGTGAGAAATATGCTATACCTCTAAATTGATAAAACCTTAAGAACTCAATGTTTGCAATAGTTTCCTTGTCTCAATTTGTTTGTGTTGGGGATTCAATGTGTGGTGTGTTCATTTTGATTTTAACCTTTGATTTAGTGAGATCGCTTCATTACCACATTAAGAAAGTATTAATTAATTTCAAACTAAAAATGTGTATGTCTAAGAAACCTTCATTCCACAAAGTCCATTATGTGAAAACTAAGAAGAGAAGGCCATAGTTCCCTATGTTAACTTTGGAAAGTGTGAATTAAGATATAAGTCCAAATATTTAGAAGCCTCTAAAGATAAAATCCTTAGGGACAAGCAGCAATATAGGACTTTTCAAAGGTATTCACACTTAATCCAAAGGGTTTGAAATTTGATGAACATGTTGATGTGTGTTTAAGTTGTTTTCCAAAATCAAGTAATGTGTCAAGTTGACTCACAAGCAATAACAACCCTAGCTCAAGTGGGTACGTATCTTCTTGGTGGGATTACCTAATGCCTTGAAGGGATAATTTTACATGCAACATTGTGGAGGAAAAAAATCAAAAGAATCCATTCTCTTTAAGCCTTTATGCCTTGACCCACAAGTTGGACTTGGTAAGTAACTTCTTGGAATCAAATTTCCAATGCACCACTTCAAAGAATGCTTCGGAATTGGACTTGGTTGGCTACTAAAACAAGGTTTTTAATGACAACAAATCAAGAACACTGGAACCGACATTCACTCGCTTGGCCACTTAAGGCGTGGGATTAGGTACAGTATGTTGTCGGCATGGATAGACCCTACTTTCTCATGATTTCACAACCTTTAATATAGCCCATCGATAAACGTGTTTGCAAGAACATGACTATGAGTTCTCCATTGTGGGATGTATCTCATATCAAGCCCTCTCTTAAGGGTGACTCAAAGCAAGAAAGTAAACTTGAGTGTTTCTCTTCACCCAAGATCGCATGAAGCACAAGGGGAGTGGATACGTACTACAAGTCTATACAAGAAAGTAAACTTGAGTGTTTCTCTTCACCCAAGATTGCACTAAGCACAAGGGGAGTGGATACACACTACAATTGTATACAAGCAAAGCAAGCACATCAAAAAATCATTCATTTTAACCCAATATAGAAAAATGACCTCATTTTAAGTATCAATGGAAGTGTTTGTTTGTTTTGTCCAATTTTAACCAATATTGCAAAATGAGGTTGTTTGGGTCCAATTTTAACCAACTTTGAAAGTGAATTTTAATCCCAATTGAAAGCTAGTTGTCCTAAGATTGTAAGTTTTAAAACCCAATGGAAATTTAGTGGTCCTAAAATATGAAGCTAAACAACATATGAGGGGTTATACCACCCCCTAAGTGTTAAAACACTTTTACAATAACTAGAACTAAGAAAAATTGAAAATCAAAAATTGAATTTTTTTTTAGTTTTTTCTATGTTCTAGTAAATCATATTTTCGAAAGCCCTCAGAGCAAACTTTGGGGTTGAAACTTGTGTTGGTCCCTAAAAATTGATGCAAATGGATTCAAATTTTGAGCACCAAGTAGAAAGTTATGACCCCAACAAGTTGCGGTAAATAATTTCCTAGTTTTTTTCCCAAATTTGCAAAACTAGTTAGCCTCACAAAACAAAAACTAGATGTCAATAAAATATTTGAGAGTGTATGAAACCACAAATTTAAAGCACATGCGAAAATTAACTCTATTTTTTTACCAATTAAAAATCATCACTGAAATCAAATGTATTGCTGAAATTGACAATTTAGTGTCATTGAAATTGAAGTGTGTCGCTTTGGTGAATTATGAAGGCGTCACTCTACAGCAAAACAGTGACATCAAATGCATCGCTATATCAATAGCATCACCATATTTAAAATCATGATATATACAAAAAGTTAAATCCATCGCTATATTTAAATGTGTCATTGTATTTAATATGTGTCATTGTAATTCAATCAAAGGCGTCACTCTATGGAGATGTGCTTCAATAGCGTCGTTGAATCCATCAAAAGCATCGTTGTTTCTCCAAAACCTACAACTCACAAAAACTTAAGAGAAATTCACCAAACGAAGTTAGTAGAGCCCTCCTTCTAGCCCCAAAATATGATTATAATCATAGTATAGGTTAAATACACCAGATCCTAATGAATTTAAGCATTATTTGACCCCCTAAGCTACAATCCCAATGAGATGTTCAAAAGATTCCAAAACTAAGAACCTAAGCATGAAATAAACATGAAAGCTTAAAAGAAACCCATTCCAATACTCCAAACCTTATCCCATTGGGGGAGTGGTGTCACATTGATGTGGAATGACGACCCTTTCCCAATCTCTTGGATAATACGAGCAATTAACCGACCCCCATTGTTGAAAAACTAAGCTAAATGTGATAAAACGATGCTATGGATGGATGAAAAGATGAAAAATATTGAAAATGGTGCAAGTATTAATAAAGATATTATTCAGACGATCAACATAACTTTTCTCTAATGAAAGTGGATCTATTTCTCTCCAAACAGTGAAGTATTTATAGGAGAGCAAATGAAGAATCAATGGTCAAGATTAAAAGGATTCATCAATGGTCAAGATGGAATTAGGAGTGAGGACATGGATAAAAGATTATCATCAATGGATGAGAACCAAAGATCACACAAATCAAAGAAAGGATCAATGGATGAGAATGATTCAAACAAACACACTTTGTAACAACTTTGAAAATTTGTTACAAAGTTTGTTAAGAAAGAATATTCCATTTTTTTGGAGCCAAATAGGATAATATTCCTTTGGAATATTCCTTATACAAGTGGATGGGTGAGAAAAAATAGAAATTTACTAATTAAAATTAAGTTTTAATTGTGCAAGTTGAGGGGAAAAGACTTCTCATTAAATAATTAGTTTATTTAATAAAAAGCGGATGCAAATGACATTAATTAAATGATTTAAGTTAATTAATTAAATGAGAGGAGATATGGGGGGTTTAAATTAAATTTGATTTATTCAATTAAACAGGATGAGAGGTGAAGGTGAAAGGGGGTGAATTAACCTAATTAAATCAATCAAATTAATAGATGAAAATGATGCATTTAATTAAATAACTAGGATTATTTAATCAAATAAATGAAAAGAAGGTGAAATTTACGACGAAACGATGTTAGTGACCAAATTCAAGTGTGTAATACCACTCAAGACAATTTTAAGTGTCTACAATTGTCTATAATGTTCCTATCTAGAATAAAACCACTTTGTTCCTATGAGATAATTTTTGGTAATATCCTTTTAAGCATGTTTTCCATTACCTTGGAGATAATTTTGTAGATTGTGTTGTACAAGGCAATGGGTTTATAATCTGTAAATGAATTATGCTCTTGATTCTTTGATATTAGAACTATGTTGGTGTTGTTTATGTCCTTGAGGACTTTTTTATGCTTCTTGGACTCTTCCACCACATTCCATATTTATGTTCCTATGAACTCCCAACAAGTTTGAAACACCAATACTGGGAATCCATCCAAGCCAGGAGCTTTATACAGGTGTATCTAGAAATTTGCAATTTTATCTTCTTCACATGTGATTGGGGCTTCCAAAGTTCTGTTGTCTTCATTGGTTACTAATATAATTGTTTCTAGAAATTCATTAGCTAAGGGTTCTTTTTTGTTCCCTATTAGTAAGTCTGTGAAGAAGGGTTTTGCTACCTCTATTAATTGGTGTTCATTTGAGGATTGGATACCCAAAATTATGTTCTAGTTTTATCTCAATTTAGTCATGTTACATAAATACTCAATGTTTAGGTGCCCTCCTCCAATCATGTCTCATGAGACTTCGAACGCCAGTAGCATTCCTCTCTTGCTAAATTTTCATTGTATTTTATTAGTAGCCATTTCTCCAATTGGTATTCTACTTCAGTCATCCCATCCTCTATAACTGACTCATTTAATTCCTCCATCTAAGTTTCCAAACATTATTTTTCTAAAAATGTATTTTAAAAGGTCTCTTTGTTCCAATGTTTCAATTTCTCTTTAAGTGTAGTAATCTTTAAGTGTAGTAATCTTTTATGGAACTTAAACATTCTTGTGCCAGTCACCACAATAGGTTCTTCCTTTTATTAATGGAGGAAATCCGTCATATTTTCATTTTGAAACCACATTTCCTCGAACCAAAATTGATATTTGAGCATTGGATGATCTTCTAAGATATGTAATTCAACTATGAAATAGTCAGAAATGAGTATTTTTTGGATTTAAGAAGTGGAAAAATTGTCTGTAGCATCTATGATGGGGATAGAAGGAATCAAACTAATCTATTGGTTATATTTATGAAGCCGCTTCTTCTATTGTTCCAATTAAATATTCCATTGTTTGGATCAAAATCAATTAGGTTGTTATCTACCACAAAGTTTTTTAAATATTTTTGGGGTTGTGTAACTCTTCCCAGTCTACCCAATTTCTCCTTTGGATCTAAAATGACATTGAAGTCCCCCTATTATGAAATTTGTGCTTATCCCTCAAAATTTTGAAGCTGAATTTGTCCACATATCTCTTTTTTTATTTCATTTTGATTGGCTTGTATATATTATAAATGAAAAATTCAAAATCAGAGAGCAAGCTTTGTACCTTACATTTCATCCAGTTAGTGTTTATGATGAGTAACTCTCTAGTTGCCTTATTTGATTTCCATATTAATTTGATTCCACCTAAGGCACCATTAGCTTCAACAAAAGAGTCATTCCATCCTTTATAGTGTTTTAAAAAGAGTTTTGCTTCTTTTTGCTTTAATTTTATTTCCATCATAATTACCAATTCAACTAATTAGCATTCCAGTTGATGCTTTTTGTTAGGAGTGTTTAATCCCCTAAAATTCCATGTAAGAATCTTCATTTCCCTCCAAGGGAGGGCATTCCTCCCTTGGATCTCAACATATTTGTTTTAATCAAAGATTGATCTCTATTCAAAGCCTCCTTTTCTCTTTTCTACTTTTTGTATTTATGTCTAGGTCTAGGATTTGTTGATCTTGCTTTAAAAATGTAGTTGTAGGTTGGCTAATACATCTTGAATCTATGATGTCTAATTCATCCTCAATTTATTCTCCTTCAATTTGATAATCTCTTATTTTTCTCTATGTTATTTTCTTCAATTTTACCTTCCTCTTTTCCTTGCTTCTCCTTAGGTTTTGAAATTTCCAATTTTCCTTTTTCTACCTCAAATTTTGATCCTTATGCCAATTATTTAATCCCCATATTTGGATTATGAATAGGTTGGCCCGCAGAGCTCTCACCATCTTGATTTTCAATCTCCTCATGTAGGGGGTCTACACACACACACACTTTCATATGCAAAGTTATTTTTTGGTCTCCATACATTTTAAAATTTCAAAGGGTAACATCTACACAGATTATGTATGCCTTTTGCTTTTACATTTTAGGAAAAATGATTTGGGTTCTTCAATTTCCACTTCATGTTCCCAAATTCTTCCATTTTCCAACATTTTGATTACCTC